>SEOQ01000321.1:0-28283 GCA_004679275.1 Dentipellis fragilis
TATTTAAAATCTGGCGGTCTTCGGCCGTCCGAGTTGTAATCTAGAGAAGTGCTTTCCGTGCTGGACCGTGTACAAGTCTCCTGGAATGGAGCGTCATAGAGGGTGAGAATCCCGTCTTTTGACACGGACCTGAAAATAAGGTATAGTCAGCTGAATGCCGCGACGAGCGAATGTCCACTTACGGGTGTAGGATGGTAGTCGAAGTGTGGCAGGCTGTATCCTTCGGAAGGCCTTATATTCGTAGTCACACTGTCGCCACATGGGCGTAACTACGTGCATGGCTCACAATTGTACAATTGTCGTCTAAGTAGTGCCCTCGAGCACCCGGCGCAACAGAACACCTAGGCTTCCCTGCGTACTGATTAGTCAACAAGGCTCTTTTGTATGGAACTTCCCGAATCTGGTGCTATATAAGGCCTGGAGCACACTATGTATGTGGCTGAGCTGTCGTGCCGTCGCCACCGTCTGGTCAAGAACTGTCGAAAACAATAAGAGTTCAGCATATGGCCGCTTCGTAAGCGCTCCATTAAGATTGACACCATGTCTTGACGAGCGATACCATTGGCACCCTTGCCGAACATGAGAGTTAAATGGAATGTCGAGAGAAAGAACCTGGAATGAATTGGTGCAAGGATGTGCGTTGTGGTACAAGGAGGGTGTACATGCGGCGTTGTGGGCGAACACGTCGGCAGCGACCGGTTCCTCGGCTCGGCGCGATCCGAAGAAATGACACGCTCACGTGATGAGTAACAATTCGCGTTCAACTGTTGTCGCGTGCGCTGCAATTTTTTGAGCTCGTTCTCGACTGGCAGTCGTTCAATAGCAAAGCCCCTCGCCCCTCCCTATCGCACTGAGTCTTTATCACGAAATTTAAGCACGCATGTTGTACGTCTCGCAGCGTTATTCTTGGCATTCAGGTCAGTCACTAGATATCTCTCCATGTCCTTCATTGCAGGTTTCCACACCAAAAGGATGAACTGGCAATGTGCCTGCCCGTTCGGTTTACCACTAAACTCTTAATAGGCGTATGAATCAAAGGCAAGCCCGTCCCGAGGCATGTTAGTGGTTCGATTGAAGCTAGGCAAATGTGACCGGCTCACGGTACGTGTCCGCCTTGTGTCGACGTACTCGTTTTGATTGATCGCGTTTAGCTAGTGCCCTTATATTCGCCAGTATCAGCATCGTCCGTTTGTCAGTTGTTGCAAATGGAACTGAGCAGCAGAGGCGCAGGCTGCCGACCTCCGTGTGTAACCAGCACGAGGTGCATGGTGGAGTACGAGACGGCCTGGACCGTGCCACGCATGCTGCTGGTACGTCCGGATCGTGCTGGTCGGGGCGAAAGACATGGTGCCGACGGGCGGGTGTACATGTCTGCTTGAAGATGCACAAGCGCGAACCGCTGTGCCGGGTCGCAGAATACAAAGGGGGAAGGATGGGTTCGAAGAGCATCGCCGATAGTGAGGACTTGGATGGTATGCCATCTCCTAGCGCTGTGCGACGACGGGGTCGATGTCGTGGCCGCTGTCTAGGATGATAGTCCAGTTCCCGTGCCCGCGCCGCAGCCTGCGCTGGCCGGCCGTGGTGCTTGCTCTTGGATTGACGTTGCCGCACTCTAGGTCGGCGACATATGGTCTGGCTATGAGCGGCCAGTGGAGGAGGGCGGCCAGCTGGTGGGAGAGCATTGGCAACCGCCTGCGAAAAAGCGGAAGACGACGCCAAGCCAGATGTCGAGGGCCGCGTCGACCCGTGGTCTCAGACGGACCCAAGACGCTATCCCCGCTCTCTGAATCCCGCTCTGCTGTTGTCCATACTATCCCTACGCTTCTCAGGCTCACCACATTTCATTGCCACGCTATGCTGATTAATATGATATTGTTGAATGCCGGCTGCATTCCAAGATGTTAATCAGCGGCGCAAGGTCATGTCGGGGACGGCTGAAGCGACCCTTACAGCCAAGTGGAAACATCGGAACAAGGACGGCGGAAGTGGCCACAACAGTGGTGCCCTGTGGCCACATCAGTGCCGCCACGAATCCATCCCTGCTCCGTGCTCGATGCTCAGCGCTCAGTGGTTGACCGGCCACGACCGGTGACCCGGTGACCCCATCGTCAACAACGAAAGACGATCGTAAGGCGGATCGGAGCTGACTCCTTCAACAACGTACGTGCCATCATATCTGAATAACAACGGATTGTACGCAACCAGCCTCCAGGTCGCCTATAGTAGAAAGCAGATTAGCAACATACATTGGGCATATCACTGGAGGCTATCAGCTGCTTGCTCCGAGAGACCCGAGGCCAGCGACATGTGAACGACCGCAACCACAGAAAAGGAAAGCGGACTTCCCAGAAGGGTCGAGGGCATGTATTGGAGGCTGGAGCCCCCGCAGCCCGAGCAGCGCTGCTCGTGACTCGGAATTTCAATCGCCCCGGAGACCGGTAAACAAAATAATTGGCTTGCAGCGTGCTGGATGTCGCGATCGCCGAGCCGAATCCATAAGTATGCAATACACTATCCCCACTGGTCGACATCGGCATGGATGTATAGTGCACGAGGACGAGGATAAGGACGAGGTGCAGCTAGGCATCCGGATGAATCATGCGCACGCGCGGTGCTGATTAAATTCTAGCTGCAGCTGAAGCTGAAGCCGAAGTGCCAAAGGCTTTCTTTCTGGGTGCAAGAAATCCAGAATCACGAATCAACATGCAGATGACGTCTCGATTAGAGGCGTCCGTCGTCCGAGATCGCCGGGCAGGGCACTGCCCACTGCGCGGCGCCAAGATCGGGCGCACGCGTACGCACGCGACGCAAGGTGTGTAAATGGCAATCCGCCAGGAACCGAGGACCGGTGGGCAGGCCTGCCGGGGCGGAGGCAGATTGCGTGTGGGACCAGGCGAGTCTGAGTTTGAGTCTGCGTCCAAGGGTCGACTCGTGATTGGGAGCGCCTGGTGCCGGTGATCATGCACATGGGCAACACTCCGATTCCGATTTGCATATAGCACAGGCTGCAGATTCGCTACAGATAGACAGATTTATACACCCGGTAAGAGATGGAGCACCAAGAGAGGCGAACGGGATGCATATTGGCGGGACATGGGACGCGGGGCATGGGCATGGGAGCTTGAATTCAAAGCGACTGTGGGCGCCGCGCCGCGCCGGCAGGAACGACGACGCAGCTGGGAAGCTTGGGATTGCCAGGATTGGCTTGCCTCCTGGCCGAGATCCCCAGCGCGGTGCCGCAGATCGGCATCTCGCCCGCACAACCGGCGCAGCGGGAGCAAACTGTGACGCTCCGAGTACTTACTCGCTAGTCCGAGTCGCGGGTGGGGTTTGGGCAACGGCCATAGGGGGTTTTGGGGACTTGGACATGCTGCGCTCGTACGTGTGGCATCCAAAGGGCGTTTGAGCGGGAATGGTGCTTGGTGTTTGTGGCGTTAGGGGTAGAGAATCGAAGGCACAAAGAATCATTGAAGCCCGACAAGATCAGCCAGCGATCATGACCACCAGGCTGTCACGATAGCCTTTGGAGGATGTGGGAAAGGAAACTGTGCTCGACGGGCGGCACAGAACAAGGGGGCTGCATACAAAGTGGTACAAAGTGGTCTGATGCTGGGCCGGGAGAAGAACGTGCCCATGACAGCGGCACAGCAGCCTGCGATGTCACGCACGCACGGGCTCCATCGCGCAAGCTCTTGCGCGTTGCATGGGCATCGTGATATATATCGACGCAGGATGGGGGATGGACAGGTGCAGATCAGCATGGCAACGAGCGAGCGCGATTGAGGATGCCGAGGGATCTTTCAAGGCGGGGGCGCCTGTCGCGGAGTCGGGCGCCGGGGTTGTCGGGCCCGAGGAGGCGGCGCATTGTGCGGGGATGCTGGCCAACGCTTTCTGCTCCTCGCTTTCTGTTTTCCCGAGCTTCAGCTGCACATCAAAACCACAGCGCGGGGCCGGCTCCCGTCTCTCTTTCCTTCGCCCCTCCCTTCGCTGCCGGCCAGTGCACCCAATGCAATGCCCAACCTCATCGCCTCCGCCCTCCCCAGCCCCTCCACCGTCCTTCTCCTCGTCTGCGCCGCCCTATTCGTGTACCTGCTCTCCCCGCTCTTCGCGCTTCTCATCCATGACCGCAGATCCGCGCTCCGCCTCCTGCCGGGCCCACCGTCTACCTCGTTCGTGACGGGCAACCTCGCTCAGGTCGCAGATCAGGAGAACAACGACATCATCTCGACGTGGACTGCAAACTATGGCACCACACTCGTGTACCGCGGCTTTGTAGGCGGCCGGCGGCTGCTCACCACAGATCCAGTGGCATTGTCTTGGATTCTCGGTCGCGCGTATGACTTTCCGAAACCGGAGTTCGTGAGGGAGAGTCTCGCGTCGATGGCGGCTGGACACGAAGGGCTCGTGGTCGTGGAGGGCGAGACACACAGACGCCAGGTGCGTACTGCCTGCGTATATGCGTGCCAATTTGGTCTTGACAGGGGAATGTATGCACTGTATAGAGAAAGATCATGGTGAGTGTCCATTGCGCCGTGTGCGTTTTGTGCTAACTTGGGTTGCAGAACCAAGCATTTACGACCCCACATATCAAGTCTCTACTCCCCATCTTTCTTGAGAAGGCTTGTCAGGTGAGGCATCCCGCAGACCCCGATGACGCCATCTGACCTCCGCATTAGCTTCGCGACATATTTTTGCACATCGCCTCTAGTTCCTCGGCACCCTCATCCCCATCTATACCACACGGACCGATACCCCAGCAAGATTCTTTCGCATTCCTGCGCTCGCTTGATCCCCCACGACCGGCTTCCGAGAATGCGCCTGCTGCTAATGACCTGAGACGACGATGCCGGTTCCACAGAGCTGATCCAGACGAAGAAAGAGGAAAGAATGAGGCGGGACTGGAGAAAAGAGACCATGAGGGCCATCCGTCCGTGGACGTGCTGTCCTGGCTCGGCAGAGCGACGCTCGACGTCATCGGTGAGGCAGGCAAGTCAACTCTGTCCGCAGTCCGCAAACGGCAACCTCATCCCCATGTATATCCTAATCCTCGTATTCCGCAGGCTTTGGATACCATTTCAACTCCCTCCGCTCCGCGCGCCGCGCTTTGGACCGATTCTCGACCGTAAATGGCGATCCATTCGGAAAGAGCAGCGTCGGCGAGGCCGAAAACGAGGACGAAAACGAGCTCGCGACCGCGTTCGGCATCATCTTTTCGACCGCGCGCAAGTTCCGCGTTTTCACCATNTTCCAGGTCTGGTTCCCGATTTTGCGCAGATTCGTGAGTTTTTATTTTTATTNTNTTNGGCTTGAGCCGCATGCTCCCCAATTTCGCCGTCCGTAGTCCCAGCAGCTGCAGCAGCGCGCTGATAGTTATTTTTGACAGCGTCCGAACAACAAGACCATGTCCGAGGCCCACGCGACAATGCGCCGCATCGGCCTGCAGCTCATCGCCGAGCGCCGCGCCGATGCACTCGCCGAACATGGGCGGGAGCGGGCTCTCAGAGGGCGTGGCGAGCGGCAGCGGGACGCCGATGTATGGCGCCTGGAGTGTGTCCTGGCGGTATATGAAGAGAAAGAGGAAGAGAAAGGAGGCGCAGACGAGCAGGAAGCTGAGGACGCGGAGGTGGCGACGGGGGAGGGTGGTTGGCGTCGGCGTGCGCGAGCGCGGGTGCGGGCGCTCGGCATACGGAAGGGTGTCGGAGCGGGACCAGGGCATTGTGGGGGAGAGGGACTTCATGGGGGGGGGATGTCGTTCAGGTAATGAGCGACGGGAGGAGGGACGTGGGCATTGGGAGTTGGGAGTCGGAGAGAAGAGGCTAAAAGAAGGCAGCGTATATAGCAAGGACACGCGCGCGAAATTCACTGGCGCCCGATGTCATCATCTATGCACATTTATCCAACAAATTCATATCATTATATGACCCTTCTCCGCAGAACTGCTGCAAATTCCATTTCACCACAAAGTTCAGCTGTCTACACTGCGAGTCCTCGCAGCCGCTTCATATTAGCTGCTGGCATGCACCTTTTGTTCTGCGAAAATGACCTCGACAGCACCCAGTTTCGACATTCAAGCCGGATGGGACGCGCCGCACGACGCGAGTCTTTCTGCTCATCTTAGAAACTCTACGGTGGGATGGGGGAATCTGCCTATGACACCCTCAGAGGCGACCCGCACACGAGCAGAGCAGGAGCCCAACGCTATGATGATGTCTAGCTACGAACGATTTGAATGACTCTCACCTCTGCAACCGCTGACTAAGCCTCGGAATTCTCCGTCAGGTCCCCCGAACACTCCTGCATGCCCCCTGGCACCCCTCTCATGCTCTCCCTGCATAGTCCTGGATGGGGAGAAAAGGCAGGAGGTGCAGATAGTACCCATCGAGCCATGTCTTGCCTTTCCGAGTCGAACGTGTCCATCATGACGAGCCCTGCTGAGTGAGCTGAGGAGGCAAGATCCTGGCGCTCGCGGCATTCAGAAGCTACGCCTCCATGCCTTGATGTCAGTGCAATCTAAAACACCCAGAGCCTCGGGCCTCTCGGAAAACGGGTCATAAGTNAGTGCCCCGCTCGCGGGGTTATTTCAAGACCGCGGTCTATAGAGTTGAAAAATGACCGGTCAGCTGCTGCCTGCAGCGCAGTACTACCTGGACAGATACCACCTACCATCTCAGGGCCTCAGAATGCAGAGTATGAGACAGGGGATGCGAAAACGACCGTCTGATGCGGGGTATCGACTCGGACGACCCGTTTCATGTGACTGCGAGTCGCAGTCGAACTTGCGCGCGCGAGAAAGGGCGCAGGCCATCTGTAAGACCTACGTGATCAGTATCTCTAAGGCGAGCGAGAGGGAAAGACGGGCTAATGGGCTCGCGTGTCGATGCAAGAGCGGGAACTTCACTTTCACCTTCGCAAACCCCATCCAGACTCCAGATACCGCCCCCAATCCGCTAAATCCCCTGCAAACGTACGTTAAGGATATCAACGGCCAAACCAGGAGATCATACAGACAACACGCACCAGAGAAAAGCGCCCTTGAAGCAAAGAACCTTGAGACACGTGCTTCCCGAATGGATACACGCTTGCAGCCAACGTTGCAACGAGCATGCGTGCTCGAAATCCTGCATCGAGCAACCGTACTTACGCGGCAGGCAGAAAAGAAGTCGACTAGCTTCGCGTGAACAAGGCACATTGCACGTCGCACGCATCATCGAGCTAATGAGCCTCCCCCTCTCAAATTACCATCTGCATTGGCACGTTAATCGGGCGAGTCGATCTCAATGACTGTCACTTACCCTACGACTACAGAGTAATCGTTCAGCACCGTCCTGAGAACGCCGGCGGCCATGCCATCTATAGCAACCCACATACTGGTACTGTACTCTCAGCACAACATGTCATTGTCAATGCACGCACGTTCGCTTGAGCCATTACGCAGGTCATGCTGTACAATAGAAATAACCGCACCTCAAGCTCGTCTCGCACGCACGCACTCCACGCGGGCTACTGCGCGCGCACCGCGAAAGCCGAGAACGGGACTACGCCAAAGCAGGGCGGGGCATCTGATAAGTACCGATATATGTTGAACATATGTTACTGTTACACGATCCAAGGTGTGGTGCTGATGCTGGTGGTGGTACTGGGTCAGGACGCGATCGATACGCGGAGATCTCAAGTGCCGCCGACTCACATGTAATGCGCGGTGTACCGTTTCCTAGGGCGACAGTATAGTAAGCTCTATGGGTCCGTGATAGAAATACAGTATCTGCAGAGGCGCGTCAGGATCGCCATAGCAGCAGCAAAACAGACCACGCACCATTGCATGCACTAAGAGTCGACATCGGTAATACACGGTATGGACACGCCACCCTCATAATACGTGCTCCTCACCAACTCGACCGCCCGCGCAATGACCGTCCGATCGCTCTGAAACGTCGCGCGCGTCATCGCCTCGCCCGCCTCGACAAACTCGGACTCATAGCTCTCGACCGCGGTCTGCGTGCCCGTATGCAGCGCGCCGGTGCGAATTGTGACGAACCACCAGATGAGCTTCACGTTGCGCTCCGCGACGGTGCGCAGGGTCATCATGAACGGCTCGACGCACGCGGGGACGGCCTCGATGTGGTCCTTCGACTGCGATCCCGGCTGGGGCGCGTGCGTCGCCATCGTGACGGGCAGCAGCGCGCACGGGTAGCCCGTCTCCTCATAGGTCTCGCGCGCGGCGGTGTGCTCGACCGCCTCGCCGCGGTCCTTGCGGCCCTTGGGCAGCAGCCACTCGTTGCGCACGGTGTGTCGCAGGAGGCAGACCTTGAGCTGCGTCGCGGGGTCGAAGGCGGGCGAGGGCGGCGGGATGCGGTCGAAGAGGATGGAGCCGCCGCAGATGAGGAACTCGTCGGCGAGGAACTGGGTCGTTGGGATCTTGGGCGCGGCCATGCGAGAGATAGAGGACCGAGGTCGGTGGGGGTTTCNGGGAGGAGAGGNTGGCGGGGAGGATTAAGTGTGAGGGGCACGAGTAAAGGGGCAAGTGAAGGACATGGACTGGTCTGCGCAAAGGCTCTTCACCCGGCATTTACCGAAACGCGGCTCCGATGTGGACCGTCGACGTCGCCTTCAACTTGTGCTCGCCTTTGCCTTGACGGCCTCAGCCTCGAGTTGTATCCTGCGACGCAAACGGGCTGTCTCTCTTCTGTTTCCTTTGTAGGTGCGCGCATGACCGCCTTGGCGAATCTTGCTTCCCTTTCATATGAAAGTACGTCCGAGTCCTCGTGTTAGCCTCGGTGTCCTCGACGGATCCGCTCTCTGTGGCACCAGTGCGGCTTTAGCAATCAGGGATCCGAGAGAGCTGCATTGCTGTGCTCAGACACGATGGTAAGATCTTGCCGACCATCATCTCCTCCTCGACATGGTCTCTTTCTCGCCATTGCCCCTCCGCATCTCGTCGGCGCAGACGACGTCTTGCGCGCCATGTCATCCACAAACGTCGATACCTACGGTAGAAGCCGTTTCGGATGGGAAGGCCATCTCGGAGCGGACTCGGCCCCGCTCGAGGACGCTGGTGTGTCCAGTTGTAGGTGTGCTTCTGTCGCCGTCCTTCCTGAACTGGCGGCTTCTGTCCATCGGATTCCGATCTTCCCTCCCACGACGAACCTCTCGCTTTTCATATCTACATGCCCCACTCGGCGCCCCCCGCCTTACCCTCCGCCCCCCGCGCCTTTCTCTGCAGGCCAGCACTCGCTTGAGGCATGGTGGACCTGCCAGAGCGCATCGACATCGCCCAGTCGCAGGCTGTGAGCTACAGCGAAGGTGCGTCTTTGTACTGCTTTGAGGTCGCGCAGAAGCCCATTCGTACACGCAGTCGCATGCGTCGTTCTTTTGACGTACGACACGCTGATCACATTCTCGGATGAGGTGAGTCGCAGGCCTCTTCCATGCGCAAATGTGCATGCATGCTGAATGGTGTCTTCTCCCAAGGTGGAATATATCTGGAAGTGCGTGTTCAATTTTTGATTGCATGGTCGTCAGTTGCGAACGGGGTACAGACGGCAATGGACGCATCCGAAGATGTTCTACATCCTCGCTCGCTATACCCCTTTGCTCGTCCAGCTGTACGTCCCCGCGTATTCTGACCATGAGACGACCACTCACGCAAAATTGCAGGGCGCTACTGGCACTAAACGCAAACGGTACATCGGGCCTGCACTGGGCCCTCGTCGACTGCCGGAAATGGATGGTCCTGCAAGCCAGCGTCCTGCAAATGACGATCACCACCGTCGACGTCATCCTCCTTCTCCGCGGTATGTCTAACTTTCATTCACAACACCCGATACTCATAGGCCCTCAGTATATGCACTCTACAACNGATCGCGCCCGCTCATGGGCACGCTCATTCCGCTCTTTTTGGCCGAAATCGTCATACTCTGCGTCGTCCTCGCACGCATCACCCCGCGCATCACCTACAACCAAAACTGCTTCGTCACCGGCATTCCCTTCCTCTTCACCGCATACTGGTACGCCCTCTCTTCGTCTGCTCTGCGATCCATCCGCTAAGTCCCTCTGCGACGCAGGATCACATCCCTCGTGTTCGAGACACTCCTGTTCTCCCTCACCGTACACAAGTTCGTCCTCGCCGTGCGCGACGGCTGGGGCCGCCGCCCCGTCATGCGCCGCTTCGTCACGGACGGGACTTGGGCATTTACGCTGATCTTCCGTATGTCTCCACTCTACCTCCGCGGTCTGTATTCCTCATATATGCGCGCATTTTAGTGACGATGCTGGTGAACGCCCTCCTGTATGCCCTCGTGCACACGCCACTCGCAGGAATATGCTTTACGTACGTGCGCCAGCTCGTCCTCCGTACTCATCCCCGTCCGATAACTTCCTCATTCACGTCCTTCTAGATGGCTCCTCACCGTACTCTCATTTGCCGTAAGCGCCCCTACCCCATGCTACCCTCCTCAATTCCGTACTCACGCTCCATACAATACAGGGCTCCCGCCTCCTCCTCAACCCCCGGCGCTTCCTCGCCAGACCATCCGAATCAAGCACCAGCGCCGGTCTGGGCGTCGGCGTCGACGTCGAGCTCGACGTCGTCCCCTCGCCCCTCTCGCCCACCCCGCCGCGGTCCCCTGCGAAAGCGGCCTTCGCGGCCCGCCGCTGGTCGTTATTCGAACCCTGAAATGTAACTATATGTACTACTTAGTGCCCCCGCAGTGCACGGTGTATGCGTATGTATTCAAGCTCCTGGTAGCCCCTTGGGATACGTCGAAGACTTGCATATATGTTTTGAAGGTGGGTGGTGGGTCTGGGCTGCCGACTTCAGCGATCGTACTTAGGTCCGGACAGCGGTGATGATGGCTCTCTGACGACGGTAGCGATATCGATCGCTGCATAGGCTCAGACATCTTGGCCAGCCTGAGTCGCACGTCGACAGCACCCGGGCCCGACCCTATGTCTGGATTCTGATGCCGTCCGACGACCCTGCGCACTCGACGGGTTGGCGGGCGGCAATCACTGCATCTTTGATTCAACGCTAAGGACTGAACGCATTGCAACCGACCCTGCAGTCACTGGAACTTATAATGTCGGGAGGACGGGTAGTCTAAGACTCCATCGCAGAGCGGTCCACTGAGTCTTTTGCCTCATACTGATATCTGTCTACCCAACGTCGCAGGTGAGCACTGTAGCACCGTGCCACGGTCTTGAACCTCGACTGAAACTCGGCATCCGCCATCTTCAGCGCGTCGCTTGTTGAATCCTCAAGCCCAAGCTTCATCTCTACACTCTTTCACCACCACCACCACCACCACATACACCATGTACACGATGCGCATGTTCGCCGCTGCCCTCGCCCTCGCCCTCACGCTCACCGCCTACGCGCTGCCCGTCGCGCCCCGCGCCGACGAGGGCGTCGACCCCGCCATCATCATAGGCGCTCCCGATGACCAGATCGTCCCGAGCGCGCACGCCCCGGTTTCGCGCTCGACGGTGACGGCGCTCCCGCAGTCCACGGGTGCGCCTGGCTTCTAGTGATCTTCTTGCCTGCTGTAGTGTTTATATGTACTGTTGCGTCGGGGCGGAAGACGAAGAGGTCGAATCGTTGGAATTGTAATGTACGAGTACTCAGTACATGATGGGCAGAGCCTATTATACATCCGCATCCGTCGTCCACACGCACAGTGCACAGTGCACTCATCCTCATCCCCACACTCTAAATCCCAACGACCGCCTTGAACGCCTCGAAGCACCGCAAAAAGCGCTCCCGATTCTCCACCGCCTTCATCCCCGAACTCCGGAAAACCCAGTCGGTCACAACCGGGGTGTACAGCGACACCGTCGTCGGCTGCTCGAGATACGTGCCTTGACACACCGCGAGCACCAGGTCGGCGCTCACGGGCACCTTGACGAAGATGGGCGTCGTGCCGACCATGATGATCCCAGGCATGACCTTTGAATTTGAGTGAGTATAGAGATAGATTTAAGCATTAACGAAGACCGACGCGAGACCCATGATTTAAATGATATTCTCACCTGATCAGTGACAGGCGTGCCCGCGCACTGCTCATGCATCTCCCACACCGCCGCAATCGCCTCCGCCACGAGCGCAGGCCTCGGATCCGGATGCAANTCCTTCTGGAACGTCTTAATCTCCTGCACGACAAGCCGCGTCTCGAATCTCGCGCCGGCGGCGCGGCCCGGGATTTGGCAGAGCACCACGTCCGCCATCGCGGAGGTGCGGCGCCCGCCGACGAGAAACGAGATCGTCTGCCGCGTCACGGCCACCCGACCGCGCGAGGCATAGCCGATCCGCTTGAAGAGCTCCACGAGGAAATCGTTCGTGCGAATTCGCTGTCTTCGCTGGGCGCCGATGCGAGGTCGAGCAGGGTCAGGAGCGACGCGTTGGCGTCGGAGACCGCTTTTGTCGCGGTGACGCGCGCGGTGTCGGCGTGCAAGAACTCTATACCCTCCGAGGAAGAGGCCAAGGGCGTTTGCGGGAACTCAGACTCGGGGGTGCCGAAGAAGGTTGCGGCGTCTTGCATTTGTAGGTGTATGTTGTATGCCTTTAGATCGTTCTCTGTCCAGTCGTTGCCGACTTTTGGAGGGCGAGGAAGGTACGCCATGTTCGATGCTGTTAATGCTGGTCCGCGTTGAAGAGCTCGAATATAGATGCGGTAGAGTCTAAAGTCTCGGATAGGAGATACCACTCACCTGGCCGTTCCGCGCTGTGTGCACCGGTAACCGTGCTTTTGGTTCCGTCCATGGATGAGCGCGGCGGGATAGGAGGTCGTAACTGCCGTAATCTGAGACCTCCGTCCGCACAGACGGCATTCCAACACCAACTCGTGCCATTCTCTTCTCAGTCTCGTCAGCATGGCCCACCTCCCCCGCCGCGCAAAGTCCGCAAACGACTGGACAGAAACAGACCTAGAAGCCTACAATATCCACCTGCGCGCAGAAGACGCAGCGACCTTCTTCGGCACCACCGAGCTCCCACAATCGCCCATCGGCCAGGAGGTCCTCGACGTCGAAGATGCACACGACATAAAAAACGACGACAGCGCTAACCTGGTGAAATACATCGGAGGCGCCATGCGGGGCGAAGAGCCCGCCGTCCTCCCCTTCGTCCCGACCCTCCTCACGGACACCGGCTATCCCAAAGACGGGCAGCTCGTCGCCCAGCGGAACGACTTTCCGTTCTTCGTGTGTGGGGAGTGGAGACACGCACGCACGGGCGCGACGCTCTTCGACCCAGGCGAGACGACCACGCTCCTCGTCGTGCAGAATGACCACCGCTTCGGCGCGCACGACGGGGAGGACGACTTCGATGACAGCGACTCCGAGGACTCGGACAGCGGATACTTGAACGATCGCGACCCCAACCCGCAACTCGTGGCGGCGGTCATCGCTGCATTCCACTGCCGCAACCTATCTCGCGAGCTGAGTGGGCGACGCGCTGTCGAACCGAAGGTAAGCACCTGACCTGACCCGCATTGTCTCTGAGTTCTTACCCTGATCATGACTCGGATGACCGCTGCCAGGTCATGCCCGGCCTCGTCATGGCCGGCACCCTGCCCACATTCTTCAAAATTCCTATAACCGCCCCGCTCCTCGACGCAGTGCATGAAGGCACCTACCCCGCGGAGCCTACAATCGTATCCATGCACATCCCGGACCTTCCGAATCCCGACCGCTGGCGTGAGGGCATGAAGCCGCTCGAGAATAGGCGGCACATCCTGCGGTGTCTCGAGGCTTTCAGGGGGTTCGTGCAGGATTATACAGACTAGGTTAGCGTTGCTACAACTCACTTTCGAGAATATTCAGGCTAGTCCATGCTGTTTGCGGTCACGTCTCTCTTGCACGTGTGACTGCAATCCCGCCGGTCACGGTCATGTGCCACCTAGCTAGCGCTGTGGATGTCTTGCTCGTGCGACAATTACAATTCTGTATACGAACGCGAAGCATCCCTATGCTGTATACACTATAGCGAAGGGCAAAAAACTCATCTAGAAAAACCGTACGCACTGGCACCCTCGAACTGGCATCCGCTGGGGTCGACGCGTTTGAACGCCGCAGGTCACCAGCAGTCGAATGTTACTTATTTCCAACTTCCCCTCGTACACAAATTGCTACACATCTCCATCTCCATCTTCATTTCATTTCCATCCCTCAAAAGCCCGCTTTACGCGTGCCCGATGAGCGGGACAGGCTGGTACGGCGCATCGAGGTACTTGACCTCCTCCTCGGTCAACTCCAGATCCAGGCCATCTATCAAAAAAACAAACGTACCCGCCAGACGAATTAGCCAGTGACATGCAAAGGAAAGCCCCGAAAGACGCACCGATGAGCTCCTTGAGCTTGTCCAGCGACGTGGTGCCGATGATAGGCGCGGTGACGACTGCGACGCGCATGCGTAAGCACCAGCACACCAGCACACCACTGGCAGCGCCGGCTCAAGGGGGGAAGAAGGAGGAAAGGAAGACGCACCGTCCTTGCTGAGGACCCACGCGAGCGAGACCTGCGCCATACTGCGCCCATGCTTCTTCGCAAGCTCCTCGATCCTGCAGCATGCCATTCATTCCATTCATTCAGCAGCTCACATGGCACCGGGCGAGAAGGATTGATCCAANCGCGCACCTTCCGACGGTCTGCTTCGCGGACTCGGGGCGCAGGTACGTGTCGTGCCAGCTTGGGTCGGCGCGGCGTCAGCTTAGTCGGGAACGAGGGGCGAGGAGGGAGGACAGGAGGGCAGGAGGGCAGGACGCACCGGTCGTTGTCCGAGCGCAGCGTGCGCACGCTGACGGGGTGCGTCGCGGCGCCGCGGGCGAGGGGCGACCATGGGATGGATGCGACGCCGAAGTGCTACATACATCGGTGTAAGTTTCGGGCGAATAGAAGTATGAGGAAGGTGCGGACGGACCTTGAGCGTGGGCATCATCTCGCGCTCCTCCTCGCGGTAGAGCACGTTGTAGTGGTTCTGCATCGAGATGAACGGCGTCAGGTTGTGCGTGATCGCGTAGTCTGCGGAAAGCGGCAAGCGGCAAGTGTCAGTGCGCGAAATTCGACTGTCGCGCGTCCACGAACGTACTTTGCATAACGTGGACGTGTCAAGCCCAGAGATGAAGATATATAGCGTCAGCGATACGTATGTGGGTGGACAGAGGAGACAGGGTGCGTACATTGCCAGGCATTGCACGAGCTCATGCCGATATAGCGCACCCAGCCGGCCTTGACGACATCATGCAGCGCCTGCATCGTCTCCTCAATCGGCGTCTCGTCGTCGAACCGGTGACCTGATCCCAACACCGCACACTACATGTCAGCGCCCCATACAGATACCCATACCCATACCCGCAAAGAAAAAGACGGGGAGAACAGAACAATGTGCTGCCAGAGTCGCCCGAACTCTCTCTCTCTTCTCCTCTTCCCCTCATCCTTTGCTACATGTCCAGAGACCAGACACTCGTGCTGCTCCATGCCTCTTATAACTCTTGGACCCCCTCAAGACCAGGCTCGAGTTAGGTGCCTGGAGACCAGACGAATACCTCACAAAGCTCACCACATCGATCTTCTAAAGATGGGCATTTGACCTTCAAAGCCCTGCCTCACCCCCATTCCACCCTCGCTCTTGCTNACTAGNGTGGAGTGGGCCGGCAAGCGGCAGGGTCTGATTCATCTATGTTTTTGAATCTTTCACAGTGCTCTATAGAATTCCATATATAATCATACATGCAGTTCTATCTTTGGCAGTGTGTATATCCTTCAATGTCATAAATTGTCCTTCATACTCACATACATGCTTTGTACCAATCCCATCATGATACCAAACCTCACCCTTGCTCCCTATAATGCGAGCTGTAAAGTGATTTCCCCCTAGATATATTATCCCTTTCAGTTTATAAGACACTCTTGTTTCTTTTGTGCCTATAGGCAAGGTCAAAGATAATTTTGGGGGTAGCCCTCCAGGAGACAAAGTGATTGCCAAAAATGGGGCAGGATTCTCTTTTTGCACCAGTGTTTGCTTCCATAAGTTATTGCCACACTGAGCACACTTGATGTTGAGCTTGGATGTTAATTTTCCTCTGAAAGCTGTCACCAATGGCTGGTTTTGAGTAGCAGGGTCCAGTATCCAGAGAGGTGTATACTGGTCAGTTGTGTGTACAATTATGTTACATGTTTTACAGTATTTTTGAATTTTAAGAGGCCTTGCTGGATTAGTAAATAGCTGTTCACACAGATCGCCAATATCTGTGCCAGTGTTCCCATCCATTGGGAAAAGGTGTGGTTTTCTCTCATGTAAGAGTGCTTGCAGGTGATTCTTGCTTCTGTCTAAGTAGGTAAATGATCCTTTTACTTGTACTTGATGCCAGAAGTTAGCAAGCTCATCTAGCAGTTCATTTGATGTGGTCACCTTTGTGTTCCACTTCCTTGTGTTTGTGAGATAACAGTTTGACAAGATGGTGAGCAAGCTGTCATATGCACAGCTCCAAGTGTCAGCATTCCAAGTCATTCCTCTCACCTTATCATTCAGATCAACCTCTTTCTGCTTTCTCTTCTTTTTGGGAGGCTGTAGATCTGGAATAATATCATTTTTTAGAGTCAAGTTTGTGTTGTATTCCTCATCAGTGATGTTATCTTTCCTTTTTCTTTTGGTTAGTTTCTTGGTGGAGGTATCATTTGTGTCAGCTTTTTGCCAGACAAAGTCATCATCATCATCTTCCACTGATAACAGTGGATCTGTGTCACTCCACTTGATTGCATCATGTACAGTTTGTGGACAATAGTTTTTGTATATCTTCTGGAATGATTTGATGAGGCTGCACCTTGTGTTACCACCAACACCAGGTTCCAGCTGGCCTTTGAATCGAAGTTTTGTGATATAGTCTAGAACTTCAAGTTCTCTGAATTCCTGTCTCAGGTAGCCAGACATACCGCCTGTTATTTTGTCAATGTCACACATGCGTAAAATGATGGTTCCTTGTAATGTAGATGCTCATGACAGACATGTATATACTGACTGATGATTTCTACAATGTCTTAGATCAACAATGTTGATTGGTCGAGTTCTCCCTTGGCATCCATAGTCTGTCATGGCAAAGTTAGGCAAAATTGGCACTTGTTGTCTGTTTATAGATACTTTGGAACTATCTGGCATTTCAGCCTGCACTCTGATGGATTGTTTTGAGACAGGTACCTCATTTGGTCTCAAACCATCTAGTTGAATAGGGGTTGCAGGATTCTTTAATGTGACAAACACTACATCCAGGCCTTTCTTTGTGTCAGTGATAGAGTATGATTTGAATCCTGTAACAATTCCTTCAGCACCATTGGTCACATTCAGCTCTACTGCTTCATTCTTCTTGATGAGCACTGGCATCCCATAGCACAACCTTAACACACCTGGTATATGCATTGTAGCTCCTGGTCTCAGGGCCAAAAGCTTCTGTGCCTTGTCCTCAGGAATAAGGTTTGACTTCCGAACAAGGTCTGATGTTGAACTATGATTCCCTCTACTGGACGTTAATACATCCACAGCATAGAAAGTTTGAAGTGTTTGCCCAGTGTCTTTTGCAAATTTCTCCACACCTAAGTCATTGAGACGGTCCCTGTGAACATTCAATGCTGTTATGATAGAGCTATGTCTAAACTCAGGTTTGAAGATATCAATATGTGGATTTTCTTCTCCAGGAATGCGTGACAGCATTAAGTCAATATCATCTTTAGTGCAAGATGCCAATCTGCAATTCTCTAGCAGGGTACGGAACTTAGCATCTTCTGCACTCTGTGTTTTCTGTCTCATGTTCTGCTTCAACAATACAACAACTGTTGCTTGATGCCAAAGTGCCTTTCCAATGCTTTGTTTTTGCAGTCTTACTGCATTTGTAGTGTGTACAATACTTTTGACATTATCACTGTAAAGTGATGGTCCACTAGCAGAAACAGGAGGTAACTGACCAAAGTCTCCTGCATAGATCATATTTTTGTTAGCAAATGCCGCATCATCTATCCTGAGAGCCAAATTCATTTGTGAACTCATAGAGTATAGCGCTCCACAGTCTACCATGGATATTTCATCCAAGAAAATATACTCTGCATGTTCAATTCTCTCTCTAATACTATCCAAAGTCTTCTGGGACTCGTTTACTCCATTACCTCCTTTTTCATCTGCACTATTTGATCTAAAGCCAAGCACTGAATGATAAGTTGAACCAGAAATCAAAGCTGCTGCTGTCCCTGTTGGTGCCATTATAAGAAATGTAAATTTCTTACCTCTTGCCTCAAAAAAGGCCGTGAGTGCCTTGATCACTTGTGATTTTCCAGTCCCACCCATGCCTCCAATGTACATTTGTAGCTGATCCTTCACCCTTGACACTGAGTGATTAGCAATGATTCTGAAAGCTCGTTCTTGCTCTTCGTTCAAAGTAAAGTCTTTCACAAATGAATCTATAAGCTTCTGGTCATTCACAGCTTCTGCAGCAAAGTCTTGTGTCAGATATGATTTATAAATGGGTACCACATCATTTGGAGGATCTTGATGCATAGGCTCATCATTGTCATTGTAATTGTTATTCACTGCAGGTACATGAAGTTTCTCTGCTAGTATCTCTGCCTGCTTTCCTGCAAGTAAATTTTTCCAACCTGTAGCATCTCGGCTTTCACCATTTGTCCATTCCTCACCAACTCTTGTATCCTGTTGGATGTTGGGATGCAGCCAGCCAGCAGAGTCCATTACTGCCTCAATCTGTGCCATCTGAACTGCCTTCCTCAAATTAGCAGAACTGATATTGGTTTCATCAAATGCATTATCTAAGTGGTCCAGTCCGGCTTTCAGTATCTCCTCTTCCTGCATGTTGGCCTTATCCAATTCATCAACAAATCTTCCACCTATCCAAAAAAGTCCCTTTTCAGTTCCCGCTTTGATTCGCTGTGCCCTGAAGTCATCACGTGCATCATAACACTCATGTCTGATATTCATGAATTGCATGACTTGAGTTTGACGTTCAGTAAAATCATGTGATTTGAAGGCATCTTCCCATGACTCCTCTTGCCTTTTCAAGTCTTTTCCTGATCTCCAAGGCTTGAACAGAGCAAGCATAGTCAGACAGTAATCATCATAGTTGCCTTTGTCAGGTCGTGGTAATACACCAATGAAAGAGGGAATTTTGGCTTTCAGGTCTGGTATCATGCGGACTGAATGTGTATCATGATGTGGATGATCTGACAAAAATTTAGGAAGTGATTGGGTTTTATCTGTTTTCGTTGGTCCACCATGATCAACCTCTGCATAATCACTTTCACTGCTGCTTGACATCCCAGCATCTTCATAGTCTTCATCAGCATCATCATCTGCAACAAGAGTAGAATCTGTCATGTAACCATCTACAGCTTGTTGTTTATCCACCAATGTTGCTTGTGTTAAATCTTGCATATGGACATTTTCACTTCCCATTTCACTTTCACTTTCACTTTCAATTTCACTTTCTGTACTCTCATACCCCTCATCATTGTCTGAAGACTCTGTTAACTCCAATTCCAAATCCTTCAGCTCAGATTTCAGACTTTGATTCTTTCTTCCCTTTCCTCTTTTTGGTATTATGTATTTATCTGCAGTTCTTATCCAATCATATAATGACATGTGTGCATACTCTTCTGGGCGTAGTGTGTAATCTAGAATTGGTGAGATGGCCACCATATTTCCCTTTACTCGTCCAATAATTACTTTTGGCTGTGCTTGACTTATATCTGACTCTGTCATTTCAGTGTTATCTGACCATGCCATTTTTGCTTCATTGACATATGAACTCCAAAAAAAAGGCTTGAATAGGTAGTTTGTGTAATGGTCTGGATTTCCCAGCAGATACAATGAAGCAAATGGAGCCCCTATTTCCTGTTTGACCGTGAGCGCATTCACAATTTGAATCATGACTTTTCTGGCCTTTTCTATCATGGTTGTATCACCTTCCAGATACTCCGAATTTCGATTGAAAACACCCTTTATGATCTCAAACATAGTATGTGTCTTCAATGGACTTTTAGTGATGTAATTTGTTATATATGCAGTAGCTGCCTTGATTGCTGTCCCTAAGAGCAGACTTGTGACATCAGTATTGCATCTCATTAGATATGTGAGCAATGTTGAAAATGTATTCAGGTTTTCTTCTTTGTGCTTCAGCAAAACTGAATGGGATTCTTCATCTATAGTCGTATTTTCATGTATTTCTCTGGGGAAACGGGACTTGCAATCAGGATATCTACTGCTTCGGCATCCAGGATGGCAAGTATGTCGATTACATCTGTAGATGATTTCATTTGTGGTTTCCTTGTATTTATCCCACCATTGAGTCATCTTGACACACTGTTCACATGATGAATTTGTGACCTCATGCTTTGGGCAGTGTTTTGGTGGTGCAATTGGCAATGTCAAAGTTGGATCTGGCAACCCTTTTACCTCTGAGTCTCTGGTAGCAATTTTGGCTGATATTTCTACTGCTGTTGTATCTATGTATTCCCCTTGATGTGTATTTTCCAAGTATGTTATTAATGCTTGTTGAAATTCTGTGTCCTTGTTCTCAAGCCTCTCACGAATTTGTTGTGGAGTCATTGATCCTTTGATCCACAGAAGCATATGGAGATGCAGAGTCAGGCGGCCTTGTTCCTCTACTGTTCCATAGTAACCATCAGTATTGCCATACAAGCCGGCATGATTAGTCCCTACTCCAAGAACATGTTTAATGAATGCTTCCACCATGAAGTGGAAGAAGCGAGCACATGCCACAGGATTGTTTGCAATTAAGGTCCATCGTTTGTTTTCTGCATATATCTTTGGGTAAAGTTTGAGATCTTCAGAGGCAAGGTACAGACAAAGGGGATGTTTCAGATCTGAAGGAGCAAATGTTATAAACCATGAAGGTGCCCCTCTGGCACAAATTACAGACCAAATCTCATTCCTCATTGGAAAAGCATTCCTTTTCAGCTGCAGTGGTTGGCTGAACCGTCTCTCCATTTTCTAATCGTTCAATCAAAGAAGTCATTACCCCTATATTGGCTGAGGCTTTGACCAGTCTTTCTGCCATTAATGGGAATTTGCTTTTTTGTGTCAATAGAAATCCTCCAGTGGTACTGTGCTGGATTTGTTGATGGTTCAGAGCAACCAGAGGAAACAAAGGATCCATCTGAAAGCATTTATCATAATACATCAACAGCGCCTTCTTCCGTGCAGAATCACTAATTTTCTTGAACCCATTTGTATTGCCAATGCCACCTAATCCATATGGGAATAACCAAGGGAATGCTTGAGGATACAGTTGTGGGTTATTGTAAATGGACTCAGGCTCTGATGATCTCCCAATTCCTATTGCTGCCTTTCCATTCAGGAGATGCTGCATTGCATGGGCCTTCAGAGTCTTAAGTTTCATGCTTGATGACATCAACTGATCAGCAGTCAATGTGTGAACTGTATATGGGCAAACCCCCTCTGTTGTCCCTTCTGTTTCATCCTTCTTGTTTACCGACAAGTTTTCTGAGTCCTCCTGTGGTGGAGGAAGTCGGTAGTCTATCACCACTGGTGGTATGTTCTCAGGATATTGCTGTAAATTTTCTTCAGAAATCTCGAGGTCAGCGTAGTCACGGTGATTGTTCTTCAACCACTCCAATGCTACTTTTACCTTATTTCGGCGTACCAATAGCGGCACCCGCTTGTAGTCATCTTCTGTTGGCTTCACACTGCCAATATAAATAAATGCCAAAACCTCATCCATGTCCTCTCGAGGCGGTGGTAATGTCTTATAAACCTTGGGCATTGGGATGGAAAACATAACCGCATTGGCCTTCATTTTGTGTTGCCCTGACTTTACGACCTTGAATACACAGTAATTATGTCGTACCCTTGCTACTAAAAGTTTCTCCACAAATGAAAGCCCTTGCAACTGAAGGGGTACTTCCCCTATCCAATTCCCATTAACTAGGGCAAGTTCTGGCACTTTGTTGCGTTTTAATTGTTTGGCACAGGCCATGCAGACTTTTGAACATCGTGGATCGATTATTGGGCCCGACAAGCTTCGCTTTCTCTGCATATTAGAAGATCGTGGTTGTCGGGTCACCGTCCCCGACGTGTCATTTAGTATATTGTGATCGAAGGACACATTCGTCAAGTCTTCCATATTCTTCACCTTTTCCAGTTGTCCGCATACCCCACATCCTTGTTCCAAGATGTTATCCCTCTCCAATTCGGCACAATAATCTTTTGCGATCTGAGTGACGAGCTTATTGTTGGAAGGTTGGGGAGGCCACTGTTTGCCTCTGTCATCTACGGCCTTTGTTATTTTTGAATTAGAAGGAACGTGTTTGAAAATAGACCATATGTGTTCGCAACATGGCAGATTCTGGCTGGTGTGAGAAGTCAGCTGGTCTATCAACTCCGGTTCCTGGAACATATATGTGAGATATATTCCGTGCAATGCTAATACCTCCAATAATTGTTTTTTCGGCAACACCACCAGAGATTTTAATGTTGGCCGCGACAATACTCTCCATTCATCCAAATGTAAGGCATCCAGGGTAGCTTCATAGGCGGATCCCTGCCACTCATATCGCCCATTCCTCTCAATTGAATCTGGGCCATTCCGCAATGCTCCCAATTCCTCCGCTTTCCATATAGTCTTCCAGCAGCCACCTCCGCGGTATCCAACCCGAAAATTTCTGTCCTGGCCCTCCTTATTTGTCCCACCTTCCATTTTCCTCTCACAATGGGCCTTCAGATATATCTGCATCAGAATCTGTCTTCGGTAATGGGCTCGGAGAATGTGAGAGTTATGGGCTCAGTGGCGTTCCATGTGCCAATATTGATGGAGAAGTCTTGTCCGAAGTTCTTCATGCATGGTCTGACGGCATTCCATGATGGTTTCATCATATCGGACTGACTTACAACCTTGTGGGTAACCTTCGTCTTCTGCCTGTAGGCGGTTCACCCTAAGGACATCTCCATGTCCCCCCAGGATGTCGTAACGGAGGTCTCTGGACCAGCAGCTGTTTTCCGGGGCATTCAACGTCAACTGATGATGATCAAGAAACTTACGACCCAGCATCAAGGGATATGGCAAAGTGTTAGGGCATACCAAGGCACACATAGTCTTTGATGAGAAATATCCCGAGGTATTAGATATCCGCAGCTTAACAAAGTACGAAATGTTACTTGGTTTGTAAGTTGCATTCCCCCGTTCCCCACTAGGGCCCTCCTGCCCCGTATCATAATGGTAGGTCATCGGTTTATGTAACCTATGGAGTTTCATACCCTGTCGGTGACATAAGGACTTGCGAATCAGGATATCTGGAGCATCTTCCGTTAACCAAGCCGTTGTGTCCCCTGGATTTGGACAACCATCCACATGACACGACCAACTCACCCCCCCCAATGGGGCGCAAACAGGGTCTAGTGTTGCGGGTTGTATGGACACATGATTACACAACTTCGACCAAAGTCGTATACTGGCAGGCCAAAGTTCCAGTATCAAGCCATGCTTTATCGACTCGTTTGCAATTATTTCCCGCCCGGGTTGTTCTCCATGTCCCAGCGGCTCTTTATTCCTACTACGACTCGTCATGAAAACCCAATAGAAGTTAGTCATTGTTATGATCATCGCCACCCAAACTCGTATAGGCCAATAACGGCGGAGATGGGCAATCGAACCCTTGGTACAGGGGTTCGAGGACAACTTTACCCAAAGTCGATCAAGACGATGGGCCGTAACCGTTATATGTGGGCATGTTTTGCCCGGGTCCTCTTGGGACGCCCCTAACGTCGTCAGTTTACATAGGGTATTGGTTGATAGCCTCACCGGAGAATCCGTCTCTGCCTCTCTGGCGGGGTAAGCCTCTGTGGCAGGGTACGCCTCTGTGGCTGGGTTAGGGAATGCCTCTGTGGCCGGGTAAGCCTCTGTGGCTGGGACGGGTGACGTGGCAGGGATGGCCTCGGAGGCTGGATCCATGTCGATGGCGGGTTTTTGCACATAAGTCGGTAGACCTGTTCTTGATGATAAACCACCGGAAACCATGCCCTTCAACGGCGGGTTTACACAAGATTTGGTTGTTGGGATCAGGGGGTAACCTGTTGGCGGATGCCAGTTCGAAGATGAGCCATACACAGGCAACAGGAAGCCGATGATGAACATGAGGGCCGAGTGATACCTCATGTTTAAAGCAGGGATGAGAAAGTGGGAGGATTCCAAAGCCGTAGTAGTAGGAAGACGAGGACCGGGAGGAGACCGAGTTGTCGTCCCCTTCTTACCCGCATTTTCCCACGAGTGGACAGGGGCCACACGCCTCCATCCCGGGGGATGTGCCATTCATTACCCACAGTCAAATACTAGATTTCTGTCATCCGATAAACAGTCCTTCGTTACATATGCGATACATTTCAAGACGGTAGACATTTGGAAGAAAACGCATCCCCACCAGCCTCTATTCCTCCTCGCTGTCGAGCTCGTCCGAGTCATCCTCGCCNTTGTTTTGGATGCCGGGGGAGTCCTCGCCGGGGGAGTCCTCAGCCGGGGATTGCTCGCCAGGGGGATCGTCGCCCGGGGAGCCCTCACCGGAAGGTTCCTCGCGGGGGGGGGATCATTTGCCGGGACCTGGGGGGGCGCCTCCTGTGCTGTCGTCCATGCTTTCTTCGGCCTGCCACCCTCCAGAGTCTTACGTGTTGTATGTGAGCATTTGAGAGTAGGCAGGAAGTGGATTAACGGCACTTGAGGTCTGGCNGAGGCGTTCNGTTCCTGGACTGCCNTTACCCACACCATGGTTGTTGGATACATGTCTGCAGAGGTCACATTGTCCACGTCCGAGGNGAATNCGTCAAACTCCCGTATGATGTGGCTGTCATGACCCCACATTTGCCCCATGTCCGCTCGCAGTAATCCAAAGACTTTTTGCANGGGCAGTTTTGGCCCCANGTCGCTGTCATCCCGGATCGCGAATGAGTAAGTCAAGATAGCCTTTGCAAATTGGAGGTTGCAGCGACTGAAGAATTCGTATCGGTCCTCCCATTGTCGTCCTTCGATCGTGCCATATCCCTGTGTGANNTAGTGCTCCATGAGCGACAGATATGCCACAAGGNGTGTGACCCTCTGGACACATTTCCNGGGATAATCTGGGTCTGCGTCTCCCCNCTGGTCGGGCNACAACGTGGTGGAGAAAACCGCAGCATTTGACACNGCAATGAAGTTCAGCAGTTGGGTCTCCTCCGTGAGGTCGGGAAATTTGTCTGCAAACGGGTCTCGCTTGTTAATCTTCGATACATTAAACCGCTTATCACGCTTACNGAGGGCGTTCTCGACTCGTCCATGATGGAGATTGTGATTCCAATATGTCATGAAATCTGCCAACACGGTTTGTATTTCAGCACGACTGGTAGCATTAAGGCATTCTCCAATGAAACGCGAGTGCACTAGGCCGTAGACGCTTTGGCCCACGCAGCCCTCGGCATAGAAATGGCGGCCGTACAGGATTGTGTTGTCGAGGTCGTAAGACCAACACAGTGTGTTAGGTCTCTGATATCTGAGCGAATGGAAATTAGCAACGGGAGGAACAGATGCAACTGGAACTTACAGGGTTTCCCCGACTCCTAGCACGATAGCCTCCACGTGCATTTCATTCCAGCTCAAGTCGTTGGACTGCCAGCCTTCAAATGCATCCACGCCCTCCATAACTTTGTATTCGGGGGTAAAAATCAGCCACAGCTTTCTCCCCACCAGGGGATGCACCGCGGTGGCTAGTCCATCTGCATACATCCGGATGTCGGACACACAAAATTGAGTCGCGACGGATGCCCATGCCATGTCTCCAATCCAGCGCCCGTCTTTAGGCAATCCATAGAGCGCCTCATTATTATCAAGCACTCGCTCGTGACTGGCCACGTTACTTGTGGTCTTGTCAGTATGATAACCGTTCATTGAAGGGGCAAATCATACCTGTAGTTGCTGATGTAGCCCAAAGGCAGAGGGCACGCCTTTTCCACACTGCTTACAACCTTGTCGGCATACCGCGCTAGGGGCGGAGGCATATCTTCTGCGGCCCTTCCAGACATCCAGATGTCGTTTAGGGTGCCGGATCGCCGATGCGCTTTGACGTTGTCCAACTCCAGGCGGGCCATGTCTGTATGCACAAGTCAAGCGGCTGCCGGCCAACTGTGAGGACATTAAACTTACCCACACTAGGGACATGGTTCCCTATATCCTGTGAATATAGTGTGAATTTATTGAAGAATTATTTTAATTTTTATCAACCTATATCTGGGGGATATATGGAGATATAATTCAAAATATCATCAGACCTGAAACCAGCGGAAAACAGCTTGATGTTATTCTAAATTTCTTCACACTATTTCCGGAGGTTATAATACCGACACCGACATGACACGACACCGACGTCGGGACGTCGGGACTCACCGACTCGGTTGTCTTGTCTGTCCCGATCGGCGACTCCCGACTCACGACAGACGTCCCAGACTCGGACGTCTGTCGGCCGAATCGCGTCCCAGACTCGGACGTCTGTCGGCCGAATCGCGTCCGACGTCGGCGACATCGCAACAGACGTCGGCGACATCGCAACAGACGTCGACGTGGGCATCGCCGATGCTCCAGCACTCGTCGTCGAGCCCATTGCTCTCACTCTCGGAACACCAAATTATAGTATATACTTACATTTTCAGTAAGATAGCTTCATAATAGGCTCAACCGGCATCTACCATACCAATGAGTATCCCGGCGCCGCTGTTACACGTGTTTGCGATGACAGAACGCCAGCGCGGATAACGTCTGCGGCAGCACGGGTGTGCTCGGCGCCGTACGTGTGGTGGTCGGATGCGGCGCATGCGCGTGCGGTGAGTGCGCGCGAGCGTCGAGTGGCATGACAACTTGATGTGCTGCAGGCACTTGTGCTGGCCGCTTGCGAGCACACGGAGGCTGATTGCGCCGTGATCACGAGTGCTGATCAGTACACAATTTTAGTTAGCAAGGGAGAGAGGACATACCAGTGCATGTAGATGGCCTGAGCTTACGCTCCGCCTCGTGCTGAATCTCGCTTATCCCGCCCTTGCTCATGACGCCGCCATTCGCGCTGTGCTATGCGCCCTGCTCTGCGAGTGGAGCCTCGAGGGTCACAAAGTTCTCCGGGGGGGGGGGGGGGGTGCAGAGCCATACGAGCCGTGCGTCATGTGGTCCTCGAGCCCGTTCACTCGAGAGCAGCAGGACGACGCGGGCCGCAAGAGCATCAACGTGTGCTCGCACGCGGCGCCGACGCGGAGGCGGTCCCACTCGACAACGCGGAGGGCGTCACTGCGACTGCGGGCAATGAATGTGCAAGGTCGACGGCGTTCTCGCGGCAGTCTGCACGGGCATGGACGCGCTGTTGCTTGCGCTGGTGCTCGAGCCGATGAGCAGTGCGGGGGCACGCAGATATTGGCAGCATTGTGCTGGCGTGAGAGGTCCATGCTCATGGTGGCGGGCATGGCGAGGACATAGTCCGCGTAGCCGGCATAGGTGTTGAAGGCCTACGACAGCGAGGGCGGCTGCTGGAAGGGCGTGTGAGGGTGGAAAGGGATGTGTGGGGTACGACGGGAGCGGCTGACGGCGGTCGTGTCCGACGCGGAGATGGACGATCGGCATGTGAAGGGGCGTCTGGGGCAGGGACGACGCGCTGCTGCTCGTGGGGCTTGTCTCTATGTCGAGCTCTGTGCCGAGCTCCATGTCGTTGGGGTCAAAGGAGCCCTGGGAACGCAGGGGTGGCTGCTGGGGCGGGAAGTAGGTCAGCTTGTTATTAGGGGAGTTGTGGGTGAATGGCAGAGGCAGGCACGGAAGAGAGCCACATGCACGTCGGGAGGAACAAAGTCGCAACACGTGACGCATGACTTGACCGACGACGCAACTTAAACGAGTCGCAGAAACATCTTTATTTTATTTCTAGAACTACGTGCAAGACGTAAACTATCTACGACGGTTGTGCAGACCGTCAGGAGACGTGCATTTTAACCTATGTGCCCACCCTTAGCCGGCCCCCACACCCCAGTCGCACACCCTCGCCCTTGTCCCATTACACCCCGCACCCTCGATCTCTCTTACAACGTGCGCGCTCTGGCAGACACGTTGCTACCGTTCATGATAGACGTCAGGCGAGGCATCAGCGACGATGCGCACGGGGCGCGGTTACGAGAGGATGGGGCGAGGGTGGGCGTGCGGGGCACAAGTGGGCACCGGCGTGAGCGACAGTGCGGCGGGGCATGGGGCCAAGAGGGTGCGCGGGTA
>SEOQ01000322.1:0-28137 GCA_004679275.1 Dentipellis fragilis
ATTTCGGGACATGCCGCAGCCGATTGCCAGCCGCCGGMCTGAGACGGCTGCGTGCATGGAGGCCAGTTATCTTGATTACAACGCCATAGGATTCCTGTGAGCCTCGTGCGCAGGCCATTTCGCCCACTGTCACAAGTTTCGCGACAGTTGTCTGTGGTGGAGGAATCGGCGCGCACAGGCGTTACGTATATTGGATGACTGCGCCAAAGTGCGGCGGTACATACGGCCGATGAACAACGTTGCTTACGAGCTTCATGTGCGCTTACGAACGGAACGTTCAATCAGCATCATGACCTCCCAAACCCATTTGTATCACTGTGTGCAGAGTAGTAAGAAAAAAAGAGGACTATAGTAAATCATAACACAGACGTGGATGAACAAACAATGTTTATGATGATAAATTGTGCAGGAGTGTGTTGTGGTCGTAAGTAAGAACTGCGATCAGATCATTAGGCGCGTGTCGAGGGTGTACAATATCGATATAGTGCAGTGTAGTCAGCAGGACGAATGATATAGGAATACGCCGAACCCCGTAGGTATGGAGCAGAGCACCGAGCGACATCTAAAGCAGGTCTTCATGCAAGGCGTGGCAAATGAAGCAAAGCAGGAGCAGTTGAAGCCGATGTGTAGATAAATGCAAAATGATAAATAGCACGAAAGATGGGGAAGGAAGCAAAAGGGCAATCGGAATGCTGCGCAAACTCTGTTCAACCAAGGGTTATACCTAGGACTGCTGCAATTTCTCGGTCATCTCCAGTGTCAGGGCTTCCGTCTCTTTCTCGCCTTGGGACCGCGACCGCGAACGAGAGGGTATCCGGACCTTGGCACGCCACTCCTTGACCCAAGCCCAGCGTGGCGTACGCTCAGAAGAGAGAGCATCCTTGCCTGCCGATGATATCCAAGCGCGGAGGTAGTCTCGACCCAGAATGGGAGCCAGAGACAGGAAGGAGAGGAAGACAAGCTTGATTATGATATCGGGAGAGGCGAGGACGGAGGAAATGGTCTGCGGATTCGGCGACGGTGTAGCAGCCACTGTCTGTAGGATATCCCCAATCTAACAAACCCCAAGTCAGCGTCCATGACCGATACAACCGACATCAAATCACATACCTGACACGTGACTGCTGTCCACGGGATGGACCCAATGAAGGTACCGAGGAGGCAATCGTAGAGAGCAACACCGCATACACCACATGCGACATTAATGCCTGACCAGGGGACGACACCGACGAGGCGGAGTACGCTAAGTCGCACCCAAGCGGGAGACTTTGTGCCCGTCGCTACGTCTGCATCACTCTCGAAAGCACTGCGAGCCAATGCGAGCGGCCGAGGGAAGAACCGGGTGAGAAAGGGGGAAAGTGGTGTCGCGAGAAGGGAAGCAAATATGGATCCGACAGTGGTGAGGATAGAGAGGAGGACAGTTGCCATGAGTGGGGAGAATAGAGCGCGGCGAGGACATTCTAGATGGGACGCGTCCCGGCTGCGTGAGAACTTATCGAATGAGGGGGAGAAGGAGGGCTACTCACCCAGAGGACGCTGCCTGGTACGGACCAGGCATGCATCCAGATGGTGGCGATGGATATGATGCCGATAACATGTGTCATGGCGCCGACGCCGCTCTGAGAGTAGCCATGGAGCTCCCTGCCCAACTGCGCGAGGTCGGCCAGGTTGCTTGGCCATGAGAAGGTGAATGGAAGAGACCAGAAGCTAAGGATAACAAGTGCTGTGGAAACGGGAAAGAGGGTGATCACAAATAAAATGGGAGCATGGACCTGATAAGGGGGCGAGGTTGGTCGTGTGCAGAAGGTGAAAAAGTGGGAACATACAGAAGGGGTGCGTTGCCACCACAAGCGTGGGGACGCTCTCGGGAAGGAAGAGTCCTGCTGGGGTTCGAACATGTCCCCGACGGACGGTGGGTGGGTGGACACAGCGGAGAGGGGGAGGATGGTTTCATCTGAAGAGGAACGTGGTGATGAGGGTGCAGACGGGTAGGTGAGACTGGAGTCCATGTGGAGGAGCGCCCAACATCGCGCAGCGACTAAGGACAGTTTAGAAGGGGGCTGGAGAGGCGATGATACTTTTGCGTTGTTGACGGAGGGTGGGGGTGTGCAGGGCACGTCCTCGAAGAGGCAGTTCTTTGCTCGCGTGCCAAGGGTGTGGAGGGTGAGCGCTGGCCTGAGATTGGTGGAGGACGCGCGGTGACGGGACGGAGGGGGGGCGAGGGTGGCCATACTAGAGGAGAGGAGGATAGGAGGCAGGAAGGCGGATATGTAGTAGGCGGCCACCAAGTCACGGCTCTTGCTCAGCACAACCGACTCAGCAGCAGCACACTCCGGCCGACTCCGGCCGTCCATTGACTCGATCCGATCTCATCCACTCGCGCGCGTTCTCCACTCCGCCCATCCTGCACCATGGCCGAGGACCTTCAGCAACTTGTCCTCAACTCCCTCAACGACAATGGCACTATCCAGGACACTCGCACACTCGTCCTCCCGGGCTCCTCCCAGCCTGCGAGTTCCGCAGATGCTCAGATTACCATCCTCGGCGCACTCAATTCTCTCGACAGCAGAGAAGTAAGCACTTTCTCCCATCGGCTGTACATCATGCACTCATCAAAGTGCAGATGATCAAGTATGACACACATGAAACCCTCTCACACGTACTCACCCGAGAGGGCACGCAGATTGTCCTCAAGGGCTCCCATGAGGCTCGCGTGTGGGCTGCTCTCCCTGTCCAGGGCGCGGGACAGCCCGTCTCCCCGGCCGATCTCAAGAAGCTCGTCGGCGATGAGACTGCAAAGGTCGGGCAAGGGCGCGCCTTCAAGAACGGCTGGATCGCAAAAGAAGGCCAAGGCCTTGTCAAAGTCGTAGGTTGACTGCGTCCACTTCGGGTCCGTCCTGCTCATGATCCACTCCGAAGAAATCTTCGATCACGGATGTGACACAAAACCAATTGCTTGAAGTGGACTCGACTGGCACCCTTACCTCAGGCGACAAAGATCTTGCAGATCTGCGCAAGCGCAAGCTAATCATCCAAAAGTTAGCTTTTGACTAGCTCGCGAAGGTGCTCTGCCTAACTGCTCGCAGGACAGGAAAATGGTTCACAGTGCACAAAGGCCCCAACTTCAGCACATCGACAGCCAAGCCATTGACCGACCTTACCGTCGATATGTTGACCTCGTAAGTCGCCAACTATGGAGCATTGCGTAGAGTGAGGTTTGAAATTTCTGGGACAGTGGTTCTTGGAAATCATCCAACTTCAAAAAGTACAACTTCGAAGCCGAGGGTATACCCACAAATGGCGGCGCACTACACCCTCTTCTCAAGGTGCGTGAGGAGATGCGGAATATTTTCCTGGAGATGGGGTCAGTCACTTTACTTCGAACATCTTGGTCCCGTCTTGACTCTCGCGTAGCTTCGCGGAAATGCCTACCTCGTCCTACGTCGAATCCGGTTTCTGGTGTTTCGATGCCCTTTTCGTCCCCCAACAACATCCCGCCCGCGAAGTCCAAGATACCTTCTACCTTTCGGACCCCATCAAATCACTTCCTCCCCCACGCGACTACTACGAGCGCGTTTCAAAAGTACACGAACACGGCGGATACGGCTCGACCGGCTACCGCGCCCCTTGGTCGGATGCGGAGTCATATAAATTGCTGCTGCGGACGCACACGACAGCATCGTCTGCGCACATGCTATACAAACTTGCTGCGGTTTGCCGCGGCGAGAAGCCAAAAGAAGGCGAGGAATACGACTGGGGCGGTACCTCCGGGCGCGTAGAGCGTAAAGAGGGCCTCGAGAAGTCCGACGACGGCTTCCGGCCGGCGAAGCTGTTCAGCATCGACCGTGTGTTCCGAAATGAAACGATGGACGCGACACATCTTGCCGAGTTCCATCAAGTGGAAGGTGTCGTGGCGACCGTGGGCTGACACTTGCTGATCTGATTGGTGCGTCGCGGGGCGCCCATATTTTACACTTTACACGTTGCAGCGGCTCATGACGGATCTCGCGTCTCATGCGCAGGCTTCATGCGCGTCTACTTCAAGAAGATGGGCATCGAGAACATACGCTTCAAGCCCGCGTACAACCCGTACACGGAGGTGCGTCCATTTTCCCGCCCTGTCCTACCCATCTCGCACAGCATCTGATCTTGATCCACACCGCGCCGCAGCCTTCTCTCGAGATCTTCGCTTTCCATCCGCAGCTGGACAAATGGGTTGAGGTTGGCAACAGCGGCATGTTCCGGCCCGAGATGCTGGCGCCCATGGGCTTCCCGCCTGACGTCCACGTCCACGGGTGGGGTATCAGCTTGGAGAGGCCCACTATGATTCGGTAATTGCTTCCGCCTTTATTCCACTTCCGCTCATCGTCATCGTCATATCTATCCCTGTCTCAGGTACGGAATCAACAACATCCGGACATTGGTTGGCCACAAAGTCCCGATAGAGAGTGTGGAGAAGGCGCCAGCGGTGCGATTCTGAGCGGTCATATTGGAGTGTTGGAGTGCTTTGCATGGTGTGGAGGTCAACGGCGTCGGGCACTAATGATAGTTTGTTAGAAGTTTGTAGAATTACCTGTTGGATTAGATATATCGATAGCTGGTCTGATATCATTGTATGATGTTCGTCTTCACCACAGCCTTCAGGGGCGGAACCTCCCAATTATAAAGGCCAATGAAGGGGATGAAGTCAGGCAAAGTCATCAGCGATGCGAAAATCCATTGTGATGGCTCAGAGTCAGAACAGGCACTGCGAAGGCGAGAACGAGTTCGAACATAGAGAGCCAGTTAAGTTTTAACGTTTTTGTTATTATTTTGTTTTTTCGTAACAAACAAGCCTATGGTATATACGAAACAGTTACTCTAGAAAGAGAACATAGCCGCGTTCTTCCTCGTACCGAACGTGTAGACGAGGGCCTGGCTCATGAACAGACCGACGGTGATACCGATGGTCACAGCAATCATGGCACCTCCGATGTCGACCCCGTTACCCGAGGCAGTGATGCCTCCTGCCTGTGACAGACCGGACTACAAGTGCACTGTGAGAAAATGGTTCTGCAAGAGATAAAAAAAGAAGAGACTTACGGGCACCAGGAAGAGCACACCGGTCACCATGGACGTGAACGCCGTGCCGCCCATCTTGCGCGAATACACATTGCCAAGCACACCGACTGCGAACGCACCAATGGCCGACACAACATCGGACCGATTGAAAATGTAGTGGTTCGCGATCTTGTTCGCGGCGTAGGCGATGCACGAGATGATGACCATGACAGGCAGCTGCTTGCTCTTCCACGGCTGCAGGTTCGCGAGCGAGCTGCACACGGAGAAGAGCGGGACGATGAAGAACTGCGCCCACCACGGGAACGGCTGGAGGTACCACGGGAAGCTCGGCGGGCGGTAGCACCCGTTGACGATGTGCTCCTGCGTGAGCGTCGTCCCGTTCGAGAAGCTGAACGTCCCGAAGAGCGGCATCTCGGCGGTGAAGCGCGTCGAGTTGTCCGCGACGAACGCGCCGGTGTAGACGACCGTGTGCGTGATGGACGCCGCGAGCGCGTCGAGCTTGTGCCGCGAGGTCGGGTCGAAGAGGAGGTAGAGATCCGAGCCGATCTGGAGACCGAATCCGAGGAACAGCGTGTAGATGAGGGCGTACACCATCTTCACGGACCCGGTCAGGATGTTCTTCGACGCGAGCTCGAGCGAGCTGCTCACTAAGGAAGAGGTGAGTTGCTGTGAAAAAAAAAAATGAGGAAAGACGCGGACTTACGAATGAGATAGCCTGGCAGGATACCGACGATGCCAGCGGATGAGATAGCAGTGTAGCAGAAGACTTCGCTTCTGATGCTACTCAGACCGCGGGCAAGGAACGAGATGAAGATCGCAATTGTAATCCTATCGATGATGTCAGAACATAGAACGCAGAGCAAGAATAGGAAGATGAGACGTACTCAAAAACGTTCGCGTACAACGCGCTCTTGGTGACCAAAGTGAGCTGCAGACCACAGAGCACGAACGCCCCGAAGCCCGCAATCCACATGTCTAAGAACGACCCGCCAAAGGCCAGCGGGCAGATCAGCGCCGAGAGCATGAAGCCGAGCATGCACCGGGGCAGCTTCTTGTAGATAGGCGGCGCGTTCAACAGTTCGTTGAGGAGCGTCGTCGCCTTCTTGGCGCTGATCTCGTCGTGGACGACCTGGCGATAGATGGTGTGCACCTTGTGGAGGTTGCCGAGCGCAAGACGGCCGCCGCACTTGATATAGTGCGTCTCGGACGTCTTCATCTCGGGGTCACCGAACGACACGAGAACGATATTGGGCAGGTGGATGAACTCTGCGTCGATCTCGAGGATGCGAGAGGCCGCGACGAGCTGAGACTCGATACGATGCGAGGGAGCACCGAAGGTCATCAGGGTCTTTGCGAGCTTGATAATGAACTTCTGGCGGTTGAGCACAGCTAGAGAACAACATGAGCGGCGAGCTCCTCGAAGACGAAAATAAAGAAAACTCACAAGTCACATTAAACTGGATCTTGATCCTCTGAGCCTCCTTGCGACGCTGCTTGTAGTTCATGTAGCGCAGGTCCATCTGCTGCTTGCAGTTCTGCTCGAGGTCCTCAGGATCATCCAACAGCATCCTCGTCGCGCCCGTAATCTTCGGGTCGTCGGGGTCGAGGGGCTCCGAGCCGACGGACAAGTTCGAGTCCATGCGGTTCATGCCCCAGCCGCCCGTCGAGCGCTGCGACATCATCGACGGCCCACGCGACATGGAGAAGTCGGTGTCATGCTCCCAGTCCGGGCCGCGCGCCTCCAGTCGCGCAGCGCGAGTAGATTGGAGGTGAGGCCGCGGTGGGCAGGCGGGTTGGGGTAGCCGTCGCAGCCGACGTTGATGTCGTCGTTGGACTGGCGGTTCCTGCCGCTGTCCAGGTCGTAGAAGCCCGGATCCTTCTCCCCGCCGACGCTCTGAGCACGGGGCCTGCCCGAGGGACGACCTTGGTCGTAGACGCTGGACGGGGGTGCGATGTCGTAGGGGTGCTGGTAGGACGAGAGCGAGAACTTGTCGGGCTTCGCGGCGCCCTTCTCGAAGAGGGTGTCGTCGCTCTCGTCCGACCCGCGGCGGGCGCCCCCCCTCGGCCTGCCACGACCACTGAGACGCCTGGTCCGTGTCGCGGAAGGGGTTGGGGGCAGCRGTAGGAGGGACGGCGATGTCGCCGGCATCTGAGGGGGTGTACGGCAGGGATGTGGGTGGTCGCCTGAGGGGGGACGTCGTCCTCGAAGTGGACCCGGGAGCGCCGGCGGGCGATGGAGGGGCGAGTGGGGGGAGCCATCTGAGCTGAGGAAGGGGCGGTGATACCTGAGAGGTGGGGTGGTGATAGTGAAAGACCTGCTTTCGCTCTGGGCTGGATGAAGTGGACTGGTAGACTCGACTGGCGAGTTCAAGAGCAGAGGATGGTGGGTGTGAGAGTGAGAGATGCGGACTGGTTAGAAAGGTGGCCAGCGGTGGTTTATATGCAAACCGGCAGGCGTTGCATTTCAGACTGGCTGCTCGAGCTCCCGAGAAACCGCCTTGTTCAGCGCGGGAGTATCAAGGAAGCATGAAGGAAGTATCACGGATGTCAGAAAGAACAAAGGAAGATGCAGACGGTCCGCTAGCCAGCTAAGATTGCAATTGTTCCGAGCGATGTTTGCTATGCCCTCCTTCCAATCCGCGAACCTCAGGCCAATGTACGACGCAGTAGTCTCGTTCCCAGCCATTCTAGAGGCATTCAAGGAATGTGCAAATGTGGGCATGGCCCCGCCCTCAAGCAACACTGTAAGGAGACTTCGGTATGCACTAGTTATAACTTTGTGTGCAACTACACCCATGGACGTCGATGTCAACTCCTAGCCCGCAGACTGCAACACCGCGTTGTCAAGCAGCAAGCCGGAGTTGACAGATGTGAACGTACCTGTAGCCTCCGAGCACTTGGGGGCCCGAGCAGCCAAGACAGAGAAGTGTCCGAAGCCCTGCTCGAGGCCGCTCGGAAACTGGCAAAAGCGAATTCCAGGCACCGCAAAGCAAGAGCAAACATGATACAACTTGACTCTGCCCTCAGGGAAGCAACTTCCCGTAGAGAGCGCAACCGATTTTTTGGACCTGGTGGCGTTTGCGTAGAACTGGCACGGTTGGCTACCGCGTGACGCAGCGCGAACGCGTCTCATTGGCCCTGTCTTCTCATTGGCTCCTAGCTTTTGCTCTCATTGGCCCGCAGTCATGTGACTCACTCTCATTGGCTGTGGCCTCGAGTCGAGCGTTGCCAGAGCCCTCTCCTCGGACATCGCATCTTGACACTTTGCATCAACAACCATGATATTACACACTACAGACTTCCGAAAAGGTCATACAATTCCATCCAATCTAACTAGAACCAGTTCTTGTCGCCATTCTGCGAAATAAATGCCCCGCTGTTGTTGTCAACCGAAAGTGCATCGATGACCTTGAACATCTTCAAGACGGATTCGTCGGGGGTCAGCGGTGGCGGCAAGTCAGGGACGACCTTCTTGAACTTCTCAACCTCCTTTTGCATCCACTCAAGGGTCGTGATAGGGGCTGGTTGAAGATAATCTCAGCGCCAGCGCACAAAAAACAGGCTGCAGGCACGTACCAGCACCAGGCGGGGTGGTGTCCACCATGCCGGGGCTCAAAGCCAGGAAAGCGATGCCCTGCTCCTTGTATTCGCCCGCGTACTTGGCCACGACCATGTTCACGGCGGCCTTGGAGATCGAGTAGGGCGCGTTGACCGCGAAGGTGCCGGCGACCGTGAAGTCGAGGTCGCCGGCGCCGCTGCTGATAACGATGACCTTCTTCAGCGAGCCTTTCTTGATGAGGGGGAGGAAGATATTGATTGTGTGGACGACTCCGATGACGTTGACACGGTACTGTGCGCGCGGCGGGTTAGTAAATGATCGTCAACCGGAATGCAACGATGAACATACGAAGGTCAGGAGGTCCTCTTCGAGCAACTGTTCCTGGCCCTTCGGGCTTGCAAGGACGCTCAGAGAGAGGCGCGGTAAAGACGAAGAGGGGGACGTACTAGCCATCGAGGTGAAGTCCCATCCTGTCCAGGGCCAAATAGGCAGCATTGTTGATGAGCACATCCAAGGACCCGCCCGTAATCTTCGCAACTTCTGCTGCTGCTGCCTGACATGCTCGTGAGACTTCCGTCAATATCGTCGTAGGACAATGAAGAACATACCTTAAGTTCCGCAATATTAGAGATATCGGCCTTCAGGATGTGCACATTGGAGCGCTTGAGGTTCTTCAGGTTTTCGGTGGTATTCAGATTGCGGACGAGTGCAAAGACGACATTCTCGGGCTTCGCGCTCTGATATGCGAAGTAACGGGTTATAAGAGGAACCGACGAGAATTAAATATACAAAACTCACGAGTTGGCGAACGAATGCGAGGCCAATACCACGGTTGGCTCCTGTCACGGCATAGGAAGGCATGGCTGTTAGGATGATGGCAGGGGGGGTGGTCTGCGTAGATTTATGGCCTCAGCGGCCAAGCTCTCGTGGACTTTATACCGCCCGAACGGTGGCCTAGACATGTACATTCGCTAAGTCAGCCTAGTCAGCAAGAGGAGGTGTCGAGCGATGCCTAGCACAAACTCGTTTCGCGCCGGCTGTACGCGCGTGCTCGAGACAGTTTCAACCGACAATGGGTACAAGGTAATGCACATATGATGAAACTGCTTATCAATCACCAATCAAGATCCTAGCCAATGAGACAGCGCTCCTCCTCCTGAGCCGCCGTATATATATCATCAGGTTCCTGTTCATCCGCCTTTTAAGACCTAAAGCCTAACTCCTCCACCATGAATCGACGGCTTGGCAATATATGGGTGGGAGATGTACGTACAAGCTCTTATTCACGACCGCTAAACGCCGATGCGAGGTTCGGCGTGCCCGTCATACGCCCTTCCAATTCTTGAACCTCAGGCCCATGTACGACGCGGGCGCACCATCGATGGGCTCAAACCCCAACCTCACGTAGAACTGCCTCGCCGACTCGTTCCGCGGGTCCATTCCCAGCCACAAGCTGTCGACGCCTCGGGCGGTAAGCTCCTTGACCGCGACATCCACCAGCTTGCGTCCCCATCCCTGTCGCTGCAGCTCGGGAAGCAGATCGACGTGCATGTGCGCCGGGCTCCATGCAAGGCAGGCCTCTGACGCGGGTGCGGGCGCCGAGTGCAAGATCTTCACGTAATTGTTGTCTGCATCCGTCCTCTTTCTCGCCTCACTTTGCGCAGCTGGTGGATCGAGTGGGTACTTCGCACGCAGGGGTGGCCACCATGTTTCTTCGGCCTTCGCCTCGAATGCTCGCGTGTCCGATGCGCCTAGGATGTAGCCCTTCACGGCCGCGGTGCTATGGTCGTCGGGCGCACTATCGTCGACGACGACGAAACCCCAGGTGACGTCGGGGATGTGTACGTAGGGTAATGCCCATACTAGTCCAGGGAGTTCTCCATGCGTGTGCAGCGGCTCGGCACTTGCGCCTACGTCACCGGTAACGAGGCAGATGCGAGAGAGGGCAGGTGAGTCGGCGGCGGTAGCGGGGCGAATGGTCAACGTCATGGTTTATCGCAAGATTCGACATGATTCGTTGGCAGACGACCCCGCGTTGGCCATGTGTCCTCGTGCCTGATAATGCACATCGAGCAGACGATCAGATACTGAGATAACATCGTCCCTACCATAGAAGGATGGCGTCGAACCAATCAGCGTTGGCCTCCGGCTCGAACACAGAGCTCTTTAGATGCGGAGGCGCTTGGGGGATCTGAAGTATAACACGTGCCTGGTATAATGAACTCGATCATACTGTCGACGTCGGTAGCACAAGGTCAGGTGTACAAGGGTATACGCAGTGTGAATTCGAACTTCTGCCGAGTATACACGTCATGGGAAGCAGCAGTGCTACTGACGTCTACCCTGGCCACCGCTCGGTTCATCTGGTCCGGGTACCAACACTGGGAAAGGTCAGCAGCCAATAGGGCGGAGGAAACGACGTCAAAGGCTTACTCATGACCCCAAGCATCAGTAAGATGTACATCCAGTACTTCTGAATGAAGGACTTTTCTTGTACAGGCTTTACGGGCTCGCCTTGAGGCGTGAGTTGCGGCGGAGCACGCAGTGCGGGTCTAAGATAGAGTTAAGCCACGAGTCGCTCGTATGCCCAGGATCCGGTTCGGAAAAACGCAATCATGTATGGCGATTCATATAGCACATGCCTATCCAAGGCATCGACATTCGAGAATGAAGGAGATACTTACGGGAACGGGAGAGCTGGGAACGAAAGCATGACCGAGGTGTTTCGGGAGGGGACCGGGGCGGGGCTGGCCCCGCTTGACGCCGGCCTCGGGCAGGCCGCGTCGTGCGGCACGGGGGCGATAAAATAATCGAATGCATAAGGGTGTCCGCTTTTGGACGCGATATGGAGCACGATAGACTCTGAGGTGCTGTATGGAAGATGGCACTGGATTTGAAGGCCGTGTCAGGGGCCAACGAGGCGCGGGCGAGAACAAACTGGACGCACGGCCTTGACAGACGAGACGTGGGAAGGAGCATCTACGGCATCCGCAGCGGAGACGAGAGCGAGCTGGTAGAGGGCATCATCGAGTTGGAGGGCTGTCTGGGCGAAGGAGCGCAGGTCGGTGTCCAATTCGGGTACAGGGATGAAGGACGCGTGGGTCGAGGCATCATCGAGACGGAGGGAGCCGCGTTCGAGGAAGGGGTCGGAGGGGAGGGACGGGTGGTGGATGCGCGTGGAGGACACGGAAGTCGACGGCACAGACGGCCGGGACGAGGAGGAGGAAGAATGGGAACATGGACGGCGGAAGACGGCTTGGATTGGCTGGGAAGACGAGGACGAAGCCGACAAGCCGAGGGCTGCTGTGATTGGCTGCTGGCTGTGAGCCAGTGGTAGCGTCCGAGGCTAGACCAATGAACGCGGTCTCGAGCGAAGCGGCCATTGGCTGGGATTGGCTCTCTCTATTGATTCCTACAAACGCTCGCTGTTGGTCGAGACTCGTCGCTGCTGAATAAATACGTCCCATGCTGCTCTTTTGCGCCCACTTTCCCCCCGCTTCCATCCCCCCAAAACCATGTCCTTCCACTACGACGTAAAGCCCATCCTCTCTCCCCTCCCCTCAGACGCAATGTTTCCCGACACTTCCCTCCCGACACCACCCACCTCCCCGTCTGAGCCCCCACGAGACCCCCAGTCCGTCGTGCTCCTCAATTCCTTAGTCCAATTCTATCAGCAGGAGGCCCTTTGGGTCCACCGCACCCGTGCAGCTCTCGAGTTAGCCCTCGCTTCGCAGGGCCGCACCCCTGTCACCGACATCCCGATGGCACCCACCCCGTCTTCGACCGACTCGGACGACCAGTCGGTCAAGGCCGAGCCTACCTCCCCTTTGCCGATGGGGAGAAGCAACCCACATTCGCGCTGGTTGCAGCGCAAGAAGAGCTTCAAGCTCAAGCTCGAAGGCATCCCAAACCAGAGCATGCTTAAGCGCCGCCGCTACAAGCGACACGCCGCCGCAAACGCCACCGAGACCGGCACGCGTCTGCTCGAGCTCTTCGGACAGCTCATGGAGGCGCGCATGGAAAGTTGCCATCGCGTCAACCAGCTTGTCAAAGAAGCGGGTCAACCAGACATCCTGTAACACTGTAAGCCTTTGTTCGTCGTGTGCTTATTTGAGCCTGACTGACAGTTTGTTTCTCACAGACAGCTAGTCGGGCGACGTACTGTTAGAGGCGGACCACGATCGATCTGATGGCACTGGCTATGGCCATGTTGCGACGATGAGCGCCGCGGCGTCAGCGTCTACTGGGGGAGTTCGAGTTGGGAGCTCTGTGATGCTGATGCGGGAGGCATATCTGGTGGTTGTTACCTTTATACACGAAGGGTTCGCAGTCGGGAGTGGTTTCTTTTTTTCTAGGGCATATTGAGACTGGGCCTGCCAGTTATTTATTGACTGCTTTCAACGTCGATGTCTTGTTCTGTGAAAGAGACAGAGAAAGCGTTAGTGTGAGATACCAAGTGTGAGCAAGAAGGAACCAGAAAAGGAACGAATGACGACCGTCCTCGCGCTCTGATTGGACAGGTGTCACGTAATGGTGTGACCGCGGGCCTATCGCAAGGCGGCGTGTGACGAGCGCTACTTACGGTCATCTTCCATGTCTGCTCGCTATGCCCCCCTCCCTAATCCACATACAGACCCCCTGTCCACCACAGAGATGGACGCCGCCTTCGACGACGATGAGGACGACGACGACGACGACGACGCTGTCGCCGAGTCCCGCCCCCTGAATCCCGCTCCGCGATCGCCACCTGCCCCTGGCACGTACGACTTTGAAAACGTCGACTACGCCAACTTCCCTCCTCCAGGCTCCCCTCCGCGTCCCTCATCCTCCGCTTTACCAAATGATTTCGGTAACTCCAACGGCCTTGTCCCTTCTGTAGATGAGATCCCACAAGATGCCCATGGCCCGCGGAGAACTTGGTTCAGACGGACTGCTGCAGCCGTACTACCTCATTCCTATGTCGAGCGTTGGGGACTCGACTATGAACGCCCCGCAGGCATTGTGGGGGGCGGCACTGGAAACGACGGTGTATTTGCCAATGTCACGGCCAAACCATCCCGGCCGCTCGAGATACGCCAAGGTACACTCTTCCTTGTCCATCCCGTTGCACTGCTTACTGATATCCATCAGGCGACGAAATCTATCTTGTTCCCGAGGAGGCGCAGAAGGATATCCCTCCATCTTACGCGTCTGCACAGGCCGATGCTGTCCCGCCGTACTGGGAGACCACTATTCATGCACCATCAGCCAGCGATACATACGGCGAGATGATCATCGATGCTCTGCCAACTGGTTCACTCTTTTCGTTCCTATGGAACCTTCTCGTTTCTGTCTCCTTCCAGTTTGTGGGTTTCCTTCTCACATATCTTCTCCACACCACCCATGCGGCCCGCTTTGGTTCCCGTGCTGGTCTCGGTGTCACACTCATCCAGTACGGCTTTGCTCTTCGAAGCCGACCAGAAGGCCAAACCGATGCCGACGGATGGGGTTGGCGGATGGGTATGGGCCAGCCCACTGGTGATCCGGCGGAGGCGACCCCGACGTTCGCAACTGCTGCGCAAGCAGAGGATCATTACAAGGGCCTCAATATCACCATGGACCATGGCATGCCCACAGGCATGGCAAGTGAACCCATAGACAACGTCAACTACGTCAACGACGCCACCACCGATTGGCTATCGTTCTTCCTCATGACCATTGGTATGTCTCGCGGCAAATCAGATCCCTGGATACTGTTGGCTGACTGTTGGTTCTCAGGCTGGTTCATCCTTCTCACGTCTCTATTGGGCTTCTGGCGCGTCAAGCGCTGGGAACGCAACATCCTTGCATCGCAGCGGGAGAACAGCCCACCTGATGTCAACCCCGTCGCCCAGCATCGTGCCATCCTCTCGAGTCTCCAAGATGCATTCGTCCTTCCTCAACACATGGGCGGGATGTTGCGTGCAGGCTTGGGCTTCGGGCATCAGCCTCCAGAGTCGGACTGGCACGAGGACGCTGCAGCTGACCATCGCGAAGTGGCCACGGAGGAAGGTGCTCTCCGCCATCCCGACGAGCTGCGGGAGCGGGAGGAGTTGCTCGCGCAGTACGCCCACGATCCTGAACGTCAGGCACAGATACGGCAAGCATTTGCCGAGGACGATCTTCTCCTGGAAAACATGCGGAATGCTGGGATATTGTGAGGAAGGAATGTTCGGTGCACGGGGTTGCTCCTGATACCACGGTCCACGAGCGATGTGATTTATGGACGTCTAGCCTGCTGTTTATTTTCGAAGTCTTTCATTCTGCCATGTACCATTAGCATCCGGCTACAAGCTCTCTTACCATCTTGGCATCTTGTAAGTATCGCCATTCATTAACACCACATTAATTAATATTCATACATGTCGTGTCGTACTGCTTCACTCCCTTCAGCCATTGCATCGCACCGATATCACAATCAAGGACTCGTACAACAAATCTTCTATTCGTCTTTCGCTGTTAACTTTCGCTATATATATGCGGTGAAATACAAGCAATGCGGGTCACTTCTTCGACAGTCTACCGAGACCGAGCTCGAGCTCGATGCTTTAATCGTCGTTCGTCCACATCGCGGGCATCTTCTGCTTGAAAGGCTCCAGCGAGAACTCGAGCGCAGAACACGGGTACCCGATCTCAAACTTCTCGAGCACCTCGGGGTGGAGGATACCCAGCTTGCCGATCTCGAGGTCGGAGGGGCTGCTCAGCACGCTCTTGATCGTCTGCAGCGCGCCCGAGGGCTTCGGAGTGGGTGGGCGGTAGAAGATGGTCGCGGCACGGCCGGGGAAGAAGGTAGCATCTGCAGGGCCAGTCAGCATTCGCCTTCAGGGGGTTACGCATGAGAAGTGGTTGTTTACCAGTTCGCTCCTTGATATAGTACCCCGTCGGCGCGTTCTTGTCCGTGCTGTGGATGAGCGGCACCTCGAGCATCTGCATCGCGCGGTCGAGCAGGCCGTGCACGACCTCGAACCCGGCCGTCTTGTTGCACCACACCGCGCCCGCGTGCCGCACGTTGCGCGCCTGGCGCTCGCGCTCGCGGTCCTTGAACACGACGTCCGAGGTCTCGAAGATGCGGATCGGGAGCGCGTGCGAGCGGTTCTCGCGCACGGTCTTGAGGAGCCCCGGCAGGAGCGACGTGCGCACGACCTGGAACTCGAGCGTTTTGGGGTTGCCGATTTTGACGGCAGTTTCGTTGTCGTCTTTCACGTTGAGCCACTCGAAGTTCTCCTCGTGGGAGCACTGCGAAGATTCGTAAATGTGAATCGGACGTATCGCGGAGAGGGAGAAGTAGCCTTACGAGGATGAGAGGGAGGACCTCGACCCAGCCTGCGAAGGCCCACTCGTGTCGGATGGTGTCGCTGAGTTTGCTGATGGCCAGGGGCTGTGCGACCGTGCTCGTGGCAGGGAAGGTATCTGGCAGGTTGTTGAAGCCGTACGCGATCGCTGCGTCCTCCATGATGTCGCACTCGTGCAGGATGTCTGGTCGCGTGGGAGGGACCTTCACCAGCAGCTCATCAGGGTTTGTCGAAGAGAGCTCCGTGGGCAATGACATCTTTTCGAGGAGGTCCCTGGCTTCTGGAGATGATAGCGAGAGACCTGTACAGGAGTTGATGTACGAGGTGTGTGCTTCTGTTGCTCTGCCGGATATATCTGGGGTGAGCACCACCTTGCCATCGGGGTATACGACCTTGACAGGCTCGATGCTGGGGAACACATCAGGATGCTGCAAACAGTCAATCTTGCATGGATGACTTACGTGAAGGGTTCCTCGCAGTACTCAGAGAACATGGTCGCGACAATATTCACGACGATGTTGATCTTCGTCAGATCCGTAGCCGTCACGTCGATGTAGATGTTTCGCGTGTTCAGAGAGATCTTGCTATGCTCGGAGTTGATAATAGGGGGCCATGACATGACATGATCCTTAGCATCATAGATGATAGGATACACTGGTGAGTCGCGGATAATGTGCAGGTATTTTCCGATATGTCTGTCAGACTAGCTGGCTGGATAAGTTCTCGTGACGAGAGCAAAGGAGTCAGTGCGGCGTACCTCGTACACGGTGATGAGCTCCTCCGCCGTATATGACTTTTCCTTGTTCAATGGAACGAAGTTGATATCTTTCGGTGGCCTCGCCTCGTAGCGGAACGGAGGGGTGATCGTGTCGAGATCGTGGGTGCCGATGGCAACAAGTTGGCGCTTTCGGCAGATGTTTTGGTGGAGTTTGTCCTGCAGTTCGATGAAAGAATCGTAGGAGCGTTGCGTGAATGTCACGTTCCGCAACACGGCTGCTGCGAAGAACGGCCGGACTTTTTGCGTCTGGGAATCGTGTCAGTGTGGCTACGCATGGGCAAGAGACTTGTCATACCTCTGGTGCGACAGTTGTTGTGATGATCGCTGCCTCTCCGCCGGGTGGGTAAACCAACCGGTATTGCGGGGCCTTCCCCTTGCCCAAGAAGACACGGAGTGCCCGTGAGATGCCTTCTATGCAAAGCAAATCATATCTAAGGCAGTGTTAAATAAGATACCATGGTCAGCCTACGGATGACCTTTACCTGTTCGCAGGTATCTCGATCTTCAATTGCTGTGAGGGACTGGTCAGACATGGTCGAAAATGGCTTGTCAGTTGCGGCGTACCGGACGTTCAGCCGGGAGGCCCTTCTTGACGTTTGCCTCGACCTCTTCAGTGGTCTACAGAGAAATGTCAGACTATATGGAACATGCGTCAACAAGAGCACTTACATCCTCATCCAACTCTATGCCAAATTCGAAACACAGTTTATCAAACTCCTCAGACGCTACATGGTATTCTCGTGAGCGGATCCCCGGAGATACAAAGATCGGCACCGACTGAATTTCTGGCCGAGCCTTTCCCAGAGGTCCTCCTTGTCGACAGAGACGGTCGGCATATGTCGCAGAGTCGATTGAAAGAGAGCAAGCTTGTGCTTGTACGCGATCGCCTGGAGATCTTAGCTTGAATCTTCGCGCCGAGTCAAGCGTCAGAGCGGGACCCCGAACAGCACTGGTACGCGCAAATCGGGAACCTACATCTCGGGTCCCTAATTTCTTGCCATGAAGTACGTCGCGCTGCTCAGCGGCGGCAAGGACAGCTGCTACAACCTCCTCCATTGTCATCGGAACGGACATGAACTTATCGCCGCCGCCTCTCTAGGTCCCGGTCATGGAAAAGGTCGGCGGCTCTCAAGTACTCGTAAATGACAACTTCGCTGACTTTCCGTTGCAGAGGAGCTTGATTCATATCTGTATCAGACAGTTGGCCAAGATGCCATCGAATTTGTAGCCCGAGCTCTCGATGTCCCACTCTACCGCAGGGTGATCTCTGGGACTGCCGTCGAACAGGGCTCTGAGTACGGCGGACGCACCGCCGAAGGCCGCAAAGGCACGCTCGGCGACGAGACGGAGGATCTCTACGCGTTACTCTCCGATGTCAAAGTAATGCTGAATCTGCCAATAAATCTGCTTTCATTCCATGTGATTGAATACCCGGTGTGCTGCAGTCTCAACATCCAGATGTTCAAGGGGTTTCTGTCGGTGCGATCCTTTCGAGCTACCAGCGCGTTCGCGTCGAGCATGTGTGAGTTTCACTGTTTTTGACCCCGTCTATGCGTTCAATGTCACCTGCCATCACAGCTGTCGACGGTTGTCCTTGACACCTCTGTGTTACTTATGGCAGAGAGACCAAGCCGAGCTGTTGTCAGAAATGATTGCGGCTGGGATGGATGCCATCCTCATCAAGGTTGCGGGCATCGGCTTGACCAGCGATCACCTTGGAAAATCTCTAGCTCAGATGCAGCCTACTCTGACCAAACTTGTGAGTGAATCGCTGCTGTCACACTTTCTAGCTAAGTCGGTTCCTCAGAATAATTTGTACGGATCCCACATATGCGGTGAAGGTGGCGAATACGAGACTTTGACACTGGATTGCCCACTGTTCAAACAAAAAATCGTCTTGTCCGTCACTTTACTGCCAGCAGGGGTTTGTACCGACTCACAGCCTTTGTAGGCTAGAAACTGAAACAGTCATCCACTCGGACAACGACTTCGCCACTGTCGCATATATGCGGATCAAGAATGCTACCCTGGAGCCGAAACAATCCCAGCAGGTCGAAGTAGCTGTCCCAGAACTACTAGACGAAGAGTTCTCCGCGATCCGAAATGTCGTCGCGGAATCTCAAAAATCAGCAGGCCCCTCTACATCCTCAGCACAAAACCCTAGTGGGTCATCATCGAGGACTGACCTTGGACCTAGGGCTCGACGAATTGGTGACTGGATCGCCCTGGGCAACATTCATAGAAGTTTGGAAAACGGATCGAGCGATATCTCGCTTGAAGAGGAAGTGAGAGAATGTTTTCAACAGCTGCAAGGTATGTGCCCGTAAATACTGTCACTTCAATGGTTTCTGAAGTTTCCCGCTCCTTTCTAAGACCGTCTTCGCGAGCATTCCATGCTCCTCTCCCAGATTGCTAACATCAATATATTCATTTCCGACATGACGCTCTTTGGCTCCATCAACGCTGTCTACGTCGAATATTTTGGCACAAGCCCCCCTGCCCGCGCTTGCGTCGCAGTCAATCTACCTTCCCCCATACATGTCGTACTCGATTGTGTCGCATACGCGGATCACAAACCAGCAGATCGACAGGCACTTCATGTCCAAGGTCTCAGCTACTGGGCTCCGGCAAACATTGGACCGTACTCGCAAGCCATCCTGGTAATACTCCCCAGTCAATTCAGCAAAGAGAATGGGTGCTCAAATTTATATCCACAGGTGGACGACCGCATATTCGTATCTGGACAAATTGGCTTGATACCCAGTTCCCTCGCTCTCCCTGCACCTCCGTCGCTTGCAATGGAGGCTGCCCTAGCTTCGCAGCATGCCGATCGTGTTGTGCAAGCCCTGAAGACGAACCCAGGTGGAGGATGGGATGGTTATCTTCAAGGCCTGATATACTGGCTCGTCAACCCTGGCGATATCACACATCTGAAAAAGGCTCACGAAGAAACGGTCAGTCGCGCTTTCTAATATTGTGCACTCTTCTTATGTATGGTTGTGGCAGAGCCAAGGACATGCTCCAACCCTCTTCGTCGCAGTGAAAGAGCTTCCGAAAGGGGCATTGGTAGAGAAGCAGGTTCTTTACCACACGGGAAGGCGGACTGTCATTGACGAAGATGGGGAGCCCGAGATTATCTCAAAGTCGCCTACATATGACGAATGTCAGGACAATTCTCCTTCATAAGTCTGTACATAAACTAATGCCATTGAAGGTTCCCTATATGTAGGAGACGCAACTGTTTCTTGGGAAGCGAGTCGTTATGAGTCTGGTGGTCCTTCGTTTGCAATAATTTTCGGCAAAGGCACAAGTGATTGGTCAGACTCGTGCAGTCAATTGAAGGCTGTGCAATTGCTCGTGCCGATCTTCAAATCAACTCTCTCGATGCGCATGTTCTACAACATCCATCGGACACCTCGTAGGTCCTATGAAGCTGTAACGCGAAAACCTCTGAGCATTCGTCTACGTAGCTTCAGCAGATTTTAAGGATTTGTTTGGCAACGAGGAACCGGCCATCACTCCCATCCCCTGCTCCTTCATCTCATCAACCAAACAGGATGACTGGGATTACGCTTTATGTATAGTCTCCGCCTAGACAAGCATATATGTAACACCTAACAACAGTACCCAAACGGCCGAACCCAAGATACAAATGACTGTTGTACAGTAAATGACAATGACGTGCGATGAAAACAAGATGCAGTGAAAGTCCTTGAGTAAAAATCACGGGATATTCTCCTTCCTCAATTCTTGAAGCTCGGCGAGGCGGCGTCTCATCGCCTTCTCGGTACGAGTTGGTGGTACCATCCGGCATATCAACGCACCAAACTGTAGACCATTGGTTGAGTAGGACATTGAGATCGAGAACAGCTATCTACGTACCAAGGTGCATAGACCTCCGAAACGAAGGACCCACGCGACCCCGTTCTTCCCCAGGTAAGTGTTGGTATTATTACTTGGATCAAGGTCAACCTCATCGGAATCGACCACCTTGAATATCGCGCTAGACACCAATGCCACCTGACCATCCTCAGTGAGCCAAAGATACAACCTCATTCAGATCTAGACGCACTATGAATTGTGGGAAAACAATTGCCAAATTGTGGATGCCGAGGATAGTCCCACCGGCTGGAGAGGGGGCTTGAATCTCTGCGGCCATCACTTCATCGAGTTCATCCAAAGAGCGATGGCGGACCAGTGGTTGCCGTTCGGCGGTCGCGGCAAGATTCGGTGTGGATAATGTGCGCTCGTGAGGAGGCCGCTGAATTGATTGCGGCTCTACTTCTGCAGGTGCCTCGTCAAGCTCCTTGAGGAGCTGCGTCGCCATCGCATGAGCAAACACCAAAACAGTGAACTCTGGTTTGCCTTACCTCCATGATGATAGCAAACGGAACCCAGACGGCGACAGCCCAGCAGATGCCAACTATACTGATCGCAACGATGGCCTACATGTAAATATTAGTAGGATTACTGCGGCCCATCCCATTTAAAGACTAACCTGCCAAACTTTGGATATGAAAAACGTTGAAAACGTGACAACCGTGAAAAGCAGCAGGGCACCCGTCCAAATGTTGCGCAGCAAGAAAGGCATGACAGGGAGCCTCACAGGTTTCCCCTTCCGCGCAGCCTCTGCCTGCCAATGCTGAAGCGTCTCTCTCAGGTGTGAGATCTCCGCATCCTCGTTGCAATCTTCTGCCTCGACAAGAAGGGTCACGTCGCGGCGTGCCAGATGAGGGAGAACGGTACCAGCCACGACAGCCACTGCAGACACAAGCGTTCAGAGAATGCAGACGGGAGGTGAAGGCCAATAACCAACCGATGCTGTATAGAAGCATGGCAAACTCTCCGGTTCTTGTTGCCACATCAATGTCAGGTTCTGCCTGCATCTCGTATGCCATGACTTGGCCCACGTATGTTGTCCTATGGAAGGGTGAGTGGGCTAGATAACAACGGCGAGTGTACATATGCATACGCGTAGAACAGGAAAGGGAACCTGGGAGCAAAATCAATTTTATTAAGAGGCATGTGTAGCTGGAACCACACTTACCATCCCATGAAAGCGAACACTTGAACATAGCACACACGCCGTACAGGTCTCGGAAGCTCTCTGAGTGACCTAGATATATTGTCGAAAACGTGTGCAAATCTCCTACAGTACGGTCAGTACATAATTATGATGCCGGGACGTTAGTAGCACTCACCCTTTCTTATGATGTGGTGGTTCCCGCTCCTCCTCCACTTGAGTGAAACAAGTAATCCAAACAGTTATTACGAGGACGACCATGGCCACGATACAAAACTTGCGGAATTGGTCGCCACCAATCAGGCGAAGTACAGGTATCTTGGAGAGCGGAAGAAAACCTGCAGACAATTAGAAAATCCCTCGAATGCGTGTTGAGAGCGATGACATACCAAAACCGAAACCAATTATATTTCCAGCATGCGTCATTCTACCATGCCATGCATTGCCAGCACTCAGCTGGTGAGCTGGGGCGATATCTAAGAGTAGATTGCGTAACGAAGCTTGCAAAGCGTTCAGAGCAAAATCAAGGAGATAGAACGACACGACGGCCAATCCTATTGCCATGTTGGACACCTGCTGCTAAGTCAGACCCATGCGCTTGCGAGCGTATGGTTGAGCACTCACATCAATATTCCGTCGAGGATCCCAGTCTCCTGCCCCACCATGGAATACGTCTACAAAGACTGAGGCAATATCTTGGCAATACGCCAGCACAAGTGTTGAGATGACTAGAACGGCGGTTGAGGTGACGACCCAATGGCGCCTCCGGTATCGGGAGTGGGATGAGTCGGAGATAGCACCTGTATCATAGTCAGTCGCGTGGAGTCATTTCGTCAATGAAAGCGGCATACCTATCACAGGCTGGGCAATCAGACCAGATATAGGGCCCGCGAGCCATACAAGGCTGGTCAGTTGTTCCGAGAGGCCCAAGGATAGCAGGAAAGGAGTTCCATATCTGAGCAGGCAGTCAGATCAGAATCATGTCAAGCAGAGCAATGGACGTACCCCAACTCGACAGTCCATGCAATCTGGGCTCCGGCCATGGAGACACTGAGCTTGAACAGATCCAAAGTCGAAAGGCCCTGCTTTCCCGATTCCTTCCTTGCATCTGCAGCCGTCTCTCCACTCAAGTCGGAAGAGGGTCCTGCCTCGCTCCCTTCCACCGGAGGGGCATCAGCGTCGGCCCTTGCCTTCCGTTCATTCCACTTGCTGCGTGCGCCCGGCCATGGAATTTGGGTGGTAGGATCCGGATCTGCGTCAGCAGACGTGGGAAATGCCATACACAGTCACAAGAAAGAAAACGTGAGGAGAGGGGAGAGCGCGGAGAGAAGGGGCAGGGGGTGCTTTATAGGGCCTCGCGGACAGTACACGCTCTGTTCGGACGCGCGGTACGATGTAGTCATGACAGGTAATCGGCTCTTACCGAGAAGCTTCATTTAGGATAATCGTTGTGCAAACGCATTCACGTAGTAAGTAAATAGCAGAACAGTCAAACACAATTGGAACATTTCCGAAACGCAGCGATGAAGGTAATAAATACACCAGATGTCAACAAACAGAACGTGCAGAAAACAGTAACAGCAACACAGAAACTCCGACTACAGAAATGGTGATACAGACCCAGTACACATATCTTATCCACCTATGCTATGTGTGTATGTGCAGTAGTGTTCATGGAGATCAACGCAGTGATGGAATAGACCCCCCTCTTCGATGGCCACTGTTGTGGAGATGCTGGTCGATGCTAGGCAAGGGCTTGGACAGGATGTGGAAAGGAAGTCGACGCGTCGCCGTGGGCGTGCTGCCAGCGCTAGGTGTCGTGGCGCTACCGGCACTCTTCGGTTCAGATGGGGGTTCAGGGAACTTGGCATACTCGCTCGACGGTCCGGTGTAATTCTCCGGTTCCTGAGTCTCTTGAATTGGACCGTAGGAACCTCCACGTGACGGCGTTGCGGGAGGTCGGGCTGGTGAAGTAGGTGTAGGACGCTCGGACGGTGATGCAAACAAGGGAGGTACGGTTTGACTGCTGGTAGGGTTGGTGCCGGCCCGACTTCGCGACATATCCTGAGAAGCGTGTGTGGTTATGATAAATGGAGGTTTCGGGTTGCTTCGGAGCTGCGCTGCAGATACAGAAGGACGCAGGTGGCGTCGCGGAGCGACAGAACCAGATACAGGCAGCGATGTGATGTCGTCGCCATTTGCAGAAGGTCCTGCTGACGAAGGATTCGACGAGTTCTGCGACTTCACGTCGGTGGATCCACTTCCGCTGCGATTCCGACGCAGGTATTTTTCCATAGCGCTGGCATCCTGCTCGCGCATGCGCGTGGCAATCGGGGATAAAGCGGATGCGGGATTGGAACCTGTAGGAAGGTGTGAACCGGACGGCTGAGGTGGAGGGGCAGCTGAAGGCGAAGGGACGGAGAATGTGCTTGTGCTGCTAGCGGATGAAGCACCGGATTGTGACGGGCGCGGTATTGGGGGTAAAGGAGTCGAAGTCGACGACCATGGCGGCCCTGAAATCTGCGAGTGTAATGATGCGGAACGTTGTCCATTGAGAGATTTCGCCGATGGCAGACTGGAGCTATCAATGTCTCCACTATCGGAAGTGGCGGTCGTATGACTTGCACCCGAACCACTGCGCATACGGTTCGCGCTACTGGTGTCCAATGGTCTTGTGGATCTCATTGGAGAGGGCATTTCAGCACCGTTCCATTCTGTGCCGCGGGCAGCTGCTTGCGCAAATACTCGTCGAGCCTTCTTGTTGAGCTCAAACTGAGTCCGTGCAGTGTCCTGTAATGTGTCCCGTGTGCTGAACCTAAGTACGAATTATAAGCGTAGCTCGCCCGGAGGAAAGCATCGACACGTACGAATACGCATAGTCGGACGGTGTGAAGCCGTCGTTATTTCGAGCTGCATACTGGCACCCACGTTCGATCAGCAACTGTACGATCTAGAGTCTCAGGCGATCAATTGGCTGAGATTGGCTGAGCAGATAGACGCTACGCACGGGTATGTGTCCCCAAGCGCTTGCACTGAGAACGCGCTGAGTTCCGGTGAAACACCATTGAAAGTGAGATGGCCTTACTAGTGCAGTGGGGTATTACCCTGGTTATCGGACAAGTCAAAGTCAGCGCCGAGATCACAAAACATCTACGGTGGTGGTCAGATATCAGTTGAGATAGCGAACATAGCACATACGCGGACGAGCTCCTCGTTCCCTTTCAAAGCAGCCGTGTGCAGTGCTGTTTTCCCTTGTAAGTTGGACCAATCGAGAATAAATGGATAGCGGTCATAGTACAATCGGGCCATCCTCAGAGCAGCGCCCATGAAGTCTGGATCGACAGTCCCAAGAGACCATGTTATTGGTGCCTTCAAGTCCGCAAGCAAGATCAGGATTGTGTTGTTCTCAGAATCCTGTCTCATCCGATGCCCCTTAGGAACTAGACACGCATACATCCATGGTGGCAACTTACTCTGCTCAACTCGTCATCATCATGACCAGCATTCAGCAAGAACTCGAATGTCTCCTCGTGGCCCAAAGCCGCAGCCCAGGCTAATGATGTAAAACGTTTTGGCCCAGGATCTGGATTACGCATGTCCGTTCGCTGAATGAGCCTCTTGACGAGGAAAAGGTTGTTCTCTATAAGGCATGTCGGCATCTCGCTGCTCGCACTGCTGAGCAAATAAATACGCACCCTGAACAGCTCTGCGGAGGCGGGCGGTGGCATCTTTCTCTGCCATAGAATGGGGGAGGATGATGAGGGGAAGAGCGGAAGGGCAGCAAATGACAAAAGGCCGGAGGACCTGTGCAACTCTGTGACAGCACAGATCGGGAATCTCGCTCACGTGAGCCCCATTAGTTATACTCGACTTTGCGCGCATATCACTTGCACAGCTGTCCATCCCGTCAAACGGCGTCCTCCCGCCAGATATCTGGTTGTCCCATCGGAATCTGCTGTGTTACGTTCCTCCTGCCGTACAAGACGCTGTTGCACATATCCGAGCACTCGAACGTCTTCCACGACACTCGTTCGGACCATACGCACACGTCGCAGACCGGCTCATTGACACAGAAATCCGGTTACACCCGCCATGCCCAAAGTTATCTCCCGCTCGGCCGTCTCTTCTTCCAATGATGGTGCGCATATTTCCTGTCGAACGCCTCCGAAGAATGGGTCCATCTGATTTGTGCAGCTCGGCCAACGGCGTCCTCTGCCGCCGCTCTCCGTGTCTACTGTCAGTGATGGCATTTTCTTCCAACGCAGCCGCTTACACATTTCTTCGCCGTCAGATTGCATATGCGGAGAATTCATTGTGAGTCCCGCTCAAACGCTTATATTACGATCGAAGACGAAGCTCAATGGGGAACTCGACTCCGGGGCTCAGCTCGTAATCGACAAAAGCTTGTCCTCGTTACCTCGGCGGGAGACTGATGGAGCAATCATTATACGGTCTCAAGATAGTGACGGGGAGAAGGCGAAGGTATTCAAGTTGAACGCAACGCCTAGCGACCCTGTGCTGGTCGAACGGTAAGCACCGACCATCGGATTCACAGGTTGCTCGCAAAAACCGAACTATTTCCTTCACAGATCCAAAGGGGGCCATGAACGGCAGTACCGGTTTCGGTGCCCGCGGTGTACCCTGTTAATTGGCTACCAAGCAGCACCCCCGCCGGTGAAATCCGCACCTTTCCTGTACATAGTGAAAGGGGCCCTTACGCAAGCCCAAGGAGAAATTCCTACCGATGCCTTTGATGGAGAGGAAGGACAGGGGGCCTCGACGTCGTAACTCAGACCCTCATTCCGACTTGTCACTGTATTATATGTAGGCCCACGCCGATGCCAACACTGCGACAGTAGCATTGCTGCACTACTGTATGGATGTAATGATTTCAGACCTGTTGTGCTCGTCATCATTGGATGTCGGTTTGTCCCGTTCCTGATGTAATTTTTGGTTGCAGCCACGGCCTGCGCGTTTATTCGCATATTTTGTCTACTTGGAGGTGTTGGTCTGCCGCTCGAGCCCCTCAGCAAACAAGGATCCTATAAACGAATCGGAATATTAATTTAAATTAGAGAGTTCTTGACCACACGTGACCGCGTCGCGTACAAAGCAAGCAAACTAGGCCAAACATCGCGTGGCGCTGACCACCATTGTCCTCGCTGTGTGTCACACAGTCGCCCATTATTCCTTCGCATTATCTTCGATGCGCCCACAATGATTTGATTGCACACACCGTTGCTGCTTTCCTGTGTGGGTCCAGGTGTGTCACTAACAGACTTGCCATAGAAGGCAGGTCCGCCTCGTGCATGTCGCCTCCACCGTTGCCTTGGATGCACTTCGACGTCCTTCCTGCTGCTGTACTTAAGGTCGTCTGTTCCAGCATGTCTCCTCATCAACATCCGCCTCTCATCGAGCACCGCACTTCTACGCAACATCCGCTCTCATCAGCCTCATCATCAACAACTCATTACTCGCAATGTCTTACTCCGCCGCATCCTCCTCTTACACCCTCTTCCCCACCGCACCCTCCGCACCTCACGCATTCAGCCTCTTTGGCCAGTCACCCCGCGACAACTACACCCTCTACGAGGATCTGTACTCCACCATCCGTCCCTCTACCAAGCAGGCCTCGGAGAGGCAGCGGAAAGTCAGCGGAACCTCCATGAAGTCCAGCCTGAAGAAGATCTTGAGCGGTTTCTAAACCCATCAGCTCCTACAGGAGTGCCTTCATGGCCTCCTAGGGTTCACACCAAGCCGCCATACGGCATTCGGCCGAGCACGCACCTCGCAATCTTACGCGACGTCGCCTTTGCTCCCGCCCTCACCCACCCACCCATATTTGCCCACCACATCATCGGCGCGAACATCTCGCAGCATGCGGCCGCCTCTGCTCTCAAAAATAGCCCTACGGACGGAGTTGAAGGATAGCAGTTGGTCATAGGGATAACCGGTCGGGAGAGGGGGGTATCGGAAAGGACTTGAATCTGTCTGGAAACATCTTCGCATAGTCGAAAAATACATAATACAACGGACTCGTTACCTTTCTCTGCATGCGTGATCAGTATCGAGATTCGAAGCTAAGAAGTTGGACAAGAAGGACTGCAAAGTCCTGGCTCGAGAGCTAAGTATAGTAGCGCCCGAGGGAGGCTACGGTCTGCTTACGGCATCGTTGGATTGAGGGCGCGGCCGTTTCGTGCCCCGCTCAGAGTCTGTTCCTGTACGCCATTGTCCGTCCCCATGGACCTCCCGTCCTCCCGCGAGCTCGAGCTCGAGGCCGCCCTGCGACGGCGCGATGCCCAAGTCGCCGAATTGACTGTAAGTGTCGCATTTTGGTCGCGCTAAACGACTCCTTTCCACGCTCAGACACCTTCCTCCGATACCCGCAGGATGAAGTCACCCACTT
>SEOQ01000323.1:0-28135 GCA_004679275.1 Dentipellis fragilis
GGCGGGCGTCGGTGAGCGGCTGGACAGATAGTGGAAGGAGGCCGACGGCGTACCTGACTGAGGATGAGTGCTCGAGCTCGCGTGCGAGACTGCATCCTCGTCGTCACTGTTAATGACAATGGCATTGTATGCAGAGCCTATAGACCCTGTTGGGGAAAGTCGTCGACGCTGCGCTGGCCGCTGAATGGCTTCTTCGGCGAGCAAGTCCACGTCGATGATCTCGGGAGACTGTCGTTGACGACGCTCCGGAATGACTGAGAGGGGTCTTTCCACAGAAGGAGAGGCCATTCCGGTGGTTGTAGTCGTATGCGAGTATGGTGAGTAGTGTTGTCGTCGGTGAGAACGTTGAGCTCGGATGCAACAGATCCACTAAAAGGCGCCAAGAACGGCGCGAGCGGCGCTTCTGCATTATAGTAACTGGTTCGCACGCTTTATGTCATTTGGCACGTGAGTCCCACGTGCGCCCTACTTATAGCATTTTCGTCGCGTCTTTTTTCTTCGTTCTCCTCTCCCTCACCTTCATCCCTTCTGGTGAGTTATCTTCTTCCTCTCGTTTTCCATCTTCTTTCTTTTGCTATGATGACTTTATTCTCTTCCCCGTCCTACACGACCATGCCGAGGAACAGAGGTGTCCGTTCGCAACGGACACGCGTCCTTCGGGGCGCTAGTGTACTTGCCAGTGCCATTTCGTCTGAGCTTTCTCCTTACCGAAATCTATCCGTCTACTCTCGCTAACCACCCATCCTTCAGATACTTCGTTGTGATATCCCTGGATCCCGTCGTCGTTATGTCCATGTGAGTGTCCTTCAGCCTCATTCCTTTCCTAGAGCGCGCCTCGTCTTGTGATGAAAAAACGCCGAAATTCGCAGTTTCCACTCTAGCGCCCTCCTTCGGGAGTACTCCCCCAATGTCGAACGTCTATAATCCCCCTCGGAAGCGTTGAACCCATTGACGTGACTGAGCGTGGGCCGCCGTTTGACGGTGCGCTGGGCGCAAGACGGGGGTCGGCGTGATGCGAGTTCCAACGACCTTCCTATGGATGTCTGATCCTTTCGAGCGCGAGCACCATTTATGTTCTCGAAGAACGTGAAGCTGATCGTGTTCCTTCTTCTAGGTCCTTTCCCTTTGCGGTTGTTCTTCATGTGTACTAGTTTTCCTTATGCAATACAATCGATATCTATTTTTGGTCTTCGTTGCCCTTCCACCTGAGGCCCGAGTACATGAAACCTTTCCCAGTTACGGAAATATCTCGTTGTATCAGTAAGTATGTGTGCATTGACTGTCTTTCGTCCAAGCCAAGTAATCACGAGGTGTATCATCGACCACACCATACACTAGTTATTCTACGATTCAGAACTAGAGTGGTCGCCGAGACTAGGATGTCCTAAAAACTGCTCCACTCGAGCCGTCAGTTCTTCGACATCGTCAGAGGATATCGCGGTGAATTGGAAGAGTGGGTATCCACGCGCCTGACGCACTTTGAAGAACGCCACCATGAAGTCCTCGAACTTGCGCATTGCTTGAAATGCGAGTCCCAATGAACCAAATCCAGGAGGTCCCCACCTATGCAGCACCAAATGTCTTAGCGCCGGGAGCCTAAGCGGACCGTGGTCGTCCTGCGAAGCTGGGACTAGCTGTCCCAGGAGGTAAAGCGTGTTCCTGCAGGCGGTCAAGTCGAGAATAAGGGCGGACATGGATAGATGCAATTTTTGCAATTTAGCCATGCCCGGGAGGGCCAACAGCTTGTCAACCCCACGGAAATCCATGACAGGAGGAGACTGTGGTGTCACAGTGAGGGACGAAATATGCTTGAAGTAACCCTGCATGTAGAATGCTTTGAGAAAGTCGTTCAAGCAATTCATATCGAATTCCTTTGCCACGCAGGTGATGTCTAGACGCGATGTGGGACAATCGCTCTTGTTTGTCATGTTGAACCTCATCTCGTATCCAAGGTCCAGATCGAACTGTTCGAAATGACCATCGGGTCGGTGATTGAGAGCATCTGTCCCCCACGGGAGTAGCCTTGGTATAAAGAGCCACGAAGGGTGAAATGGCCTCCCGAGACATAGGGAAATCCCTGCTGATGTAGGAATATCGACCTGGCGTAGTAGAAGAGGGACGCCGCTCGATTCGCTGTGTAGGACCAGTCTACGAAGGTGGAGTAGCGGAACACGACGATGGCGCAGGAATTCATCGAACGTATTGTTCTTCCAAATGTCCGCATCTGGAGGTACGAAACATTCCAAAATCAACGTTTGGAGCTGAGGTGTATCTTCGAGGATGGGAATGAGCAAATCCACAAACGGCCTCTTGTCGTAATCGTTTGCTCCAACGATCTCGAGATGGACAAGATTTTGCAGAACCTGTGCATCGCAGGGCGGCTGGAAATTTACATGCATGGTAAGGCGCCGCAAACGCGGATGCGACACGGTTGTGAGGATGTATTCAGGGTCGACATCGAGGTCGTCGCTGCCTTCAGCAAACCGGAGCACTAAGGACTCGAGTAGAGGCGAAGGGTGTGCGACGAAGTCAGCCCAGTCGTCGAAGTTCGTGACTCTATCGATATGGATGTCCAGTTGAGATAGACGGCGCGAGTGGTTCCCTAAGACATCCACCGTGACATTCGGATCTGTCGTATCGAGGGAGAGGTCGGCTTTGACCGCACGGGGGTTGGAGCGGGAGAGCATCTCGGAGAGCCAGTCCATGGTGATGTCAGGCTCGATACGGACCCATAAACTGGAGTTGGCAAGGGCAAGCTCGCGCCAGGAGCGGCAGACGTGGGTGACACGGATCCAGCCAAGGCTGCGTCGACGCTCGTATCTGTGATGGACCATCTTCGGAGGATCTTCGTCGACGAGAAACGAGAAGATCTGCAGGAGAACGTCTTCCGGGATATGCGAGAGGCAAGCTACCATCGAGTTTCTGGCGTGCAGATAAAGTGCGTATTGCACGCCTCATGGCCTCTATCTCCGCGTCCAGGTGTGCCTGCGCTGTGCATATGGAGTCATGGGGGCTGGATGCTGTGACATCAGCCACGCAGAGCAGAGTATTCTGGATATATGATTCCCAAAAGTCACTTCCGAAGAGGATGGCAGAGTGAGGACGCGTGTGAATGTGCCATTGGTGTACTCTGGGACATACCTGGTGTCCGAGTCCGCCCTGGTGGCCGCACCTTGGCTCGTCCTCCGTTCAGTTGGAATATCATCGTGAGCTCGAATCTGAGAGAAAGACATCGCGACAATCAAGTGCGGGTTGTGTGGCGAGCAGTGAAGGATGACACGTACGTTCAGTGTTTACAGCCTACTAGTATCGATGGTTTGAGGTCAACAAACACGAGGTGTTTGCGTGGTAAACCGGCATAGCTGCATGCCGTTACATATATACTAAACATTCTAAGCACTGGGGCTATCAGCGTTTTGAAGCACGATATGAAGACGATACCTGATATCATAGTAGGTGAAAACCCTAGGGCATGGCTAGTGCAGTGCCAGGCAGTTGGGAAGAAGTTCGGACACTGTCCTGCCAGACCGGCCCGCAGTCCATCGATCTGTCATATACAGTTTCGTGTAGCTTGCTCCTGGCCTCCACAATGTCTTTCTCCCAATATTACAATGTCAATCTCACACACTCTCAGGGTATGCATAATCCGAGTACGCAATCCAGGATTTCAGGGAGCCTGGCTCTACTAGTACTGATTCTACACGAGTTTAGTGATATGGATGCTAGCTGCAGAAACGAACAGTATTCGTAGGCGAAAATGCATGCGTGCACGGCTGGGGAGTATGATCAAGAAACATCTAAAGAGAATCGAGCTCGTCTACATACATTAAATTGGCAATCCTAGCGTCTACGCCTATGCCCTCTGAGGAAGAAGTTTCACCTTCAACTCCTTCTTGACTTCCATACCCTGTGTCCCAAAGTAGCGCTCCGAGGCGAAGCTCCAGTGAAGGGAACCTATCATCCAGTTCTGGAGTCCCGTGATATATGCATCTACGTCTGCATCCACCTGCGTGCCCGACACAGGCAGTTGTGTGCGGGCCTTCTCGAAGGTCTCGATGGCAGTAGCACAGAGATCTCCGACGTAATCCATCGCACCCTGAATTTCCAGACCCTGCTCGCGCATCACAATGATGACAGAATTGTGCGTATCGCCGCGTGCCTGCTCGACGTTGAACGAGTAGATATCCTATCTCCGAATTTGCGTCAGCCGCCCAGTCCAATTTTTCTTACTGAATATGCACTCACGTTTATCCAGGAAACAAAATTGTTCGAAGCATCCTCCATGGTTCGCACACTAGGATGCTCCGCGATTGCATGAGGAAGGTCGATGCCGGCTGCATACTCCAGGAGTGCAAAACAAGGCCGACATCCACTGGAATCCCGCCGTAGCGTAATGTAAGTCTGGTGGCTTGGGACGCTTTCGCAGACGCGGTCGTGCGCCTGCTGGGTCACAGCGTCGAGGAAACCTTCCATAGTGCGCACGAAACGCGCAAGACAGAGAGGACCAACATCGGGTACAAGGCGACTGCAGATCCTAATATCTCGGCCGTTAATGCATCATGTTGAGAGACGGAACGAGAGAACGTACGAGGCGGCCAATACAGCGACAGGATCGTCTCCAGCCTTCTCGACGGACGGCAACGGGTCGTACAGCACTTCCATGACCCGAGCCTTCAGCTTGTCCGCCTGCTCCGGGGCGAGCTCATCTGACCAGTCGTCTAGCTTGAACACGTAGTTCATGAAATCTGAAATGACGCGGAGACGCGAAGGCGAGGTCGTGGGATAACACACTGCTACGAGTGCACCACACTGCATCCCCAAGAAGGNGGCGCGCTTCTTGGGAGATAGGTCTGCGTGCTCTAGGAGCCAAGACTCGGAGTCGTGCGATGCTTCAGCACCGTATGGGTTGGTGTTCAGCGGATAAAGGCAATGAGCAAGGAGGTGCAGGGAGGACGAGGAGTGGGGGAGTCAGGAGCTGTTGGAGGACATGCTGTGGACTCCGCAAATGACACAGGGTGCTTGGGAAGATGGGAACACGAGGGCAGGGAGACGTANCTTTATAACTCGTAGCGGAGACTGTCTTGAGCTAACAAATTCCGGTCAGAACATCTGTAGAANGGATATTTCTTNATGCAGTTCTCGGACAAGCACAAATCAGAAAAATAGTGCATGATTCGTCATTTTTTGATTGAAAACATGGCGAACTGCAGTGAGAGGGGACGGGAGGTCGGAGGTCCGGTTTTTGATAGCTCTTAGACGATCTCGCCGAGCGCTCGTGTAGCTGCTACCAGTCGTACAACGGGTGAGTACATAGACTTATGCGGCGCGCGCTGATTTTCGTTAAGTGGTTGTAACAGTCGAAGACGGTTGTAGGGAATGTGGACGTTTCGGGTGACACTGTAAGCGCTTCTAAGCCTCTTCCGCTACCTGCGAATAATGACAGACGCACCTGATACCCGGCTCGGGCCCCTTGATAAAGCAAGTAAGGCCAAACCAGGTTGATCCTTTTCCTAGTTTGCACGCACAAGGGCCGCCGTCTTCGGAATCCTATGGTTCCTAAAAAGAGATGACCAGTCACGAGCAGCCTGCACCTCGCCCTTGGCATCTAATTTGCGTAGGGACAGCGGCACCGGGACCTTGATTCGTGTGCACAACTCAGCGACCAGCGATTCGAGATGACGGATGCAGCTCCACGCTGCTAACATAAGGCCATGCCAGCTGCTGACTGCAGAGATTCATCCTCCAGTGGACGTGTCTTTGAGTCGTTCTACTTGTGGCCGAGCACGATCCGGGAAGAGCCCTATGCAGCCAGCCTTCGCTGTGAGAGAAGTTCGTATGCTCGGCGCCTCGTACTTGGGACGGGTTTTGACCTCGCGGAGAAGAAAAGGACTGGACAGATTGAACCAACTCAGTCATGTTGCTGCTACATGGCTTACGTACAGGAGGACCGCGTCCGGCCGAATCACTACTTACCGCGTCTCGGCGCCACGATGGATTGAATGGACTCTTCGAACATACAAACTTCCATCCAGTAAGTATCACCATTGACACCAGTCATTCTACGGGTGATCATAATTCAGCAGGGATATCGAAAACGTCACTGGAATCAGAACTCTCCAGATATTTCTCCACTCGGCTTGTCAATTCTACAGTCTCATCGCTGGGCATCGCGGTGAACTGGAAAAGTGGTTTACCGCGAGACCGACGGTGTGCAAAAAATCCTACCAAGAACTCCTCGAATCTAGGCTTGTCTGGAAATCCGAAGATATTTCCTGCTTTGCTTGGGACCCCGTCAAGTACGAGATGTCTCAGCGCCGGGAGTTTCAGAACACCCGTACCTCGGCTGTCCTCTGCAGGCAGAGCCAAGGTCCCCAAAAGGTAAATCACGTTCTTCAGGTTGCTCATTTTGAAGACAATCGAGGGCATGCGGATCTGCAATTTTAGCAACCTTGATATGCCCGGGAGTGCCAAGAGCTTGTCTATTCCTGGGCCAGCGACATATTCCGGCTCCACAATGAGGGAAGAGATGTGTGTGAAGTACTTCTGTGCGTAGAAAATTTCCACCAAGTCCACCAAAAAATGTATGTCAAAGCCCTTTGCGGAGGTCCTGACCGTCAGGCGCGGGTGCGGTCCAGGGTCACAACTCGTGACGGACATCGTGAGTTCCCTACTGTGCACACCGAGGTCAAGAGATTCAAAATGCGTATCGGCTTGATGACGGTGTGCTGCTGCCCCCCATGGAAGCAGCTGAGGGATGAATGACCACGATGGGTGAGCATCGGCCTGATAACTTCCGAGTTCTAGCGAGACCACCGCCGACGTGGGAATCTCCACCTGGCATAATAAGAGTGGGACAGCATGATGGTCGCCATGAAGTGTTAATGTGCGGAGGTGCGGCAGCCGAATACGGTGGTAATTCAAGAACATATCAATCGGTGTGTCCCGCATGTTGTCGTCCTGAGGCCGGAATTGGTCCAGGATCAGCGTCTGAAGCCGAGGCGACGTTTGGAATATGGGTATGAGTTGCTCCACGGACGGTCTCTTGTCGTAAGCATACTTTCCGACAACCTTGAGATACACGAGGTTTCGCAAGACCTCTTCGCCACAGGGTACCTGGAAACAATTGTACAACGAGAGGCTCCGTAAACGGGGATGCGAGCGGCCGACAGGAACATGGGGAGAGCGGCATCGTCATCGTTCTCGATAAGATGGAGGGATAAGGACTCGAGGAGTGGTGCCGGTTCTTCGAGATCCTCAAACCAGTCTTGAGACACTGCCTGTATACGATCAATCCGGAGGCATAACTCGGACACTCGTTGACGCCGAGAAGGGTACCCTATAATCTCGACGACAACTTGTGGGTCACTTGAGTCGAAGTCAACATCGACTATGAGTGGCCGTTCGTTGGATCGGGAGAGCATCGCAAGCGTCCAGTCTATGGTGATGTCGCACTCTATACGGGCCCATAGACTGGAGTCAGCCAGGGCTGCATCCCGCCATGAACGGCAGACGTGGGTGACACGGATCCAGCCGAGGCATCGTCGATGCTCGTACTCGTGTTGGACCAATCTCGGAGGATCATCGTCGACAAGATATGCGAAGACCTGTAGGAGGACATCTTCCGGGATGCGCGAGACGAATGACACCATTGCGTTCCGGCGAGCAGAGAGCGTACGCATCGTGCGCTTCATGGCTTCCATCTCTGCGTCAAGAAATGCCTGTGCTGCCTGCGTTGCTTGTTGAGAGCTGAATTCCGTGACATCGGCTACGTGGAGAAGCGTTTTCCGGACATATGAGGTCCAAAAGTCACTAAAAACGACCGCACGGTGAGTATAGGTATGGGTATGTGCATCACTCTGCAACGTACCTGTTCCCCGCCACAGTGGTCTGGCGCAAGGCTTCACATATTGCCGCATCATCGCTCCGTCTTTGCATACTCGAAAAGCCGGTTGACTTTAGTGGGAGGAAGAGGTAGCGAAGGTCAAGATGAGACCGCGGGTCGAGTGATGAGATGACACGTACGTGGGTCTACCGATTTTTTGAAGCCAACGAGCTGGGGACTCGCACGAGGCTAATGAATGGTAGACCGAGTACATAATATCGAAAGCGTCGTCAGTGGGCAGTGAGGATGTTGACAAGCTTCCGCAGACGGCGGCGGCCCGGCGGGGTCGGTCTTGAAAGAAAACGTAAACTACGAGCGTGAGTCGCGTCGGCTGACTCGGAATATCTCGAAACCTTCCATGACATCTTCCTCCCATCTCCAAATGGGCTCTCCGCGCATGCTGGCCCAGGATGCTGGTCAGGAAGCCAGGTATGTGGAAGCGTAACACTGGAAACATGTCTATGCGTACCATTCACGTCGGGACCGTCTCCAGCGAGCTGAAATCATATCTCCAAGAAACTCTGCTCCGCATAGTTGATGTCACAGCTTATAGCTCCCAGGATGTGAAGAACCAGGCGCAGACACTCCTGGACGCGGAAATGAAGGACTTGAAGGATGTCATGCGTATCCTTTCTGCGCGTCGAAATACGATGGTGTCCTTCGTCTCGCGCATCCCAGAACACGTCCTCCTTCAAATATTTGCGATCCTCGTCGAAGTCGATCCTCCAAGGATGTTGGACCTGGGCTTCGAGCGTCGACGAAGCCTTGGTTGGATCTACGTCACGCATGTCTGTCGCTCATGGCGCGAGGTCGCCTTAGCCGACTCTAGCCTATGGACATGCATCGAGCCCGACTTCACCTATGAGTGGATGCTCGAGATACTCTCCCGGTCCAATACACGTCCACTCCAGGTCGACTTCGCTTGTAGCTCATCGGACGAAGACGTCATGAAGGAGATCTTAGGACCTAGCCATATGAGCCGAGTGTCTCGCCTGCATATGAGGATCGAGGATTGGACGGACGATCATCCTTGGCTTTCGCTAGTTTCGCAATCGGCCCCGTTGCTCACGACTTTTCGCCTCTCATTTTACGACGACAATGAGCTTACCCCTCCACCCAAGGTGCTTTCGGCCGAAGCGCATCCGAGCTTGCGGCACCTTGAACTGTACAATCATTCCCGGTTGCCCTGCGGCGAAGATGTTTTGAGAAATCTGGTCCATCTGGAGATTATGGGAAAATGGTCTCAGGACAAAAGAATGACTGTGGAGGAGCTCATGCCCATAATTCGAGCGTCACCTCTTCTTCAGACACTCGTCCTGGAGAACTGTCGGCCCGGGGGTACCTCAAAGGCTAAATCGGCCAAGGCATTCCTAAAGCACCGTCGCATTCCTCTGCCTCATCTTCGTAATCTACGGTTGAGTGGAAACGACCATGCCATCCCTCTTTTGCTGAGCCAGGCGGAAGTGCCTAGGTCTGCAACGATCTCGCTCTACCTGGGAAGTACCTATGGAAGCCCTCCTTCCCCCACATGGCTCTTCATACCCCAATTGCTTCCGTGGAAGCTTGCAACCCCTAATCCTCAGACTGATACTGGACCAACTTTCGAGCGTCTCATTGTCGACATGCGAAGTTTGGTGAAACTCCAGATGATACCCTCAAAACAATGCTCTGGGCCGTATCTTACGATTCACAGCAGTGCAACTGGGATCGATCTCAATCGTATGCCGGACTACCTGAAGGCGTTCCATGCGGAGAAGTACTTCAAACGTATCTCACGTCTTGTTGTGCAGCCGCATGGACTCGATAGCCCTCTCGGAGTCGAGAGATTGTTGGCCTCTCCGGGAATGTCAGGAGTGACAAGGTTGCATCTCATGATGCGTGACTACAGTACGCTTGCACCACACAATCCTTTAGCGAACACAATCCATCTCTTGAGGGCCTTAGCTCTGCCTGCAAAGAACGGCCCCGGCTCCCTTAGCTTGCCGGATCTGAAGTCCTTGGTCTTGGAAAGGGCCAGCGATATACCGAGGACTTCGGAATTCCAGAGCTTATTCAAGGAGACATTGTTGGCATTCTTCGCAGCACGCCAGTCGCAAGGAATCCCGATCTTCGGGTTCACCGTCATAAACTGCGACGATACTGGGGAATTGGCGAGTCGGGTGGAGGAATTTCTAGGCCGCCCTGGTTCTAGCGATGCACCCGGTGACGACTGGGAGAATGACTATGATTGAGGTTGATTCATTCGCTGGGTTGCAGACTGGATACGAGATCCCGAGAGCAGAATGAGCATAGCCCATACAGATATGATATTCACCCCCTCAATCTTCCGCCATCTCTTCTAGCCATTGCTTTGCTACAGTTGTTGTAATGATAGTCCCAATTACCCATTCGATATACAAACCCAATCCAAGCATCGTACACCCCTGTCCCTGCCGATGCAATGGACGGCTAATCCAATCCCGCCGACCCGGCGCCGCCTCCGGGGCGCGACAATGCGTCTTGGCTGTTGGGGCGCACTGCCTGCACCAGGCGCGCCACCCCCAAACATGGAAGACAGCATCTCGAAAGGATTGGCGTTCTGCGAGCGGGGCGGGGGAATCGCGAAGTATGCTGTCGCGATTTCATTCAGAGCCTGCACCAGCGAAGCTATCGTCAGTGACCTCAGATGAGAGAAGGCTGGAAAGAACAGCGCACCTGCCGAACTTCGGGCGCTGCGAGCACCCCACCACGGCTCTGGAATGTCCCACAGAGCCGCACCCACGCCTCTCGCGCGATCTTATTATGCTCTCCCTGTGCGCGTTGACATGTGCGCACAGCGAGCTGCGAGAATGTCAGGAGAGGCTGCCCACGGACGTGTAGCACCTCGTCCTGCTCGCCGGAAGCCTTCGCTGTGAACGGAAGAGATGTGCCGTTGGCACCGATGATGCTGTCGGGGAGGAGGGAAATGTAGGCGGAGAGGAACGCGCGGGCGGCGAGGATGTTGCCGTTGACGAGATATCTAATGCGTGGGGGCAGTCAGGAGACCCGTCAATAACAGAAAAAGGGGTTGGACGTACGGTATCGTCCCGCGCAGCGCGAAGACACCCGCATGTGAGGATAGCGAGTCAGTAGCTTGCGCCCAGTCAAAGTATACGCGTGCAAGAGTCCGTGCGCTGTCGCGTTTGCCTGCCGCGAGGAGACGCGTCTCTGCGCCATCGTATACACCCTCTATAAGCATCGATGTCAGAATACCATGATGTAAAGGAGTAAGATATGGAGCACCTTTGTAGAGCAGCTCGCCCACATAATGCTGTAGATCGGGGTCGCCTGCGGGGTAAGGGCCATGCTTCGCCGACCAGCTACAACGCGGTAACTATCAGCATGAAGGCCAGGTTCACCGATGTCTGAACCCGTACGCAATGCCCTTGTCGATGATCGTCTTACGCCAGGACCCTCCCGGCCCAGTCAGCGCAATCAGCTGGGTCAGTCGTCCTGCATTCAATATCCCAATCAGCCTCGATCGTACTTGCACGTACGGAACGCACGCACCTCTGCTCTCCTCGGTCACAGGCTCAGGCTTCGTGTCATACACATCAATTAAGAACACAGTAAGGTCGGCCCCGCTCCCTGTCTGTCCTGCCTTGAGCAGTTCGCGTGCGCTCTGGAAGAGCACGTCGATCGCGGTATCGTGCTGCCCGGATTTCTGGTATCGTGAGGCGAAGGTGCGCGCTTTTTGGTGCGCTTCGTATGCTTGGCCTTGTGCAATTAGTGGAAGAATCGCATTGAGTGCACGACTGGAAGAGGAAGATGGCTGAGGCATAATGGCAACAGAATGAAGGCTGGGAGTAAGTGCCTCGCAGTACGGCCAATGTCAGGCTAGAGGGTTCCAGAGTGGCTGGGGTCCCAGTCACTGCAGGAAGTCACTCACCCATGTTTCCTCCCGTTTGACTTCACCGCTTTCCCTCATTCTCAACTGTTCAACTGAATCGAGACATCGTACATCCTTGTATGTGTTATCGCTTTTTTTGAGCTAGCGAATCCATTGCAGGAGGCCGTACAGGACGTCCCTCGGCAATTCCCGACACGAACAAGCGCGTTCCTCCCGGGATTGCTTGAATCTTGCCAGTATCTTCCAAACACTTACATTCTCTGAGGTGAGTAAACCGGGGGCATCTCAAACTCACGAACCATAGGTGGCTGGAAAAATGGCAGGCTCTCGCTTCGAATATGTAAAAGGCTTCGAGCTGCCAGACCCTCTTCTTCCGAACACATACATCGTATTTCGCCTAGACGGCCATTCGTTCCATCGGTGAGTTTTATCAGCCATTACAATGCCTTTCTCCATAAAGAAATACATGTCCCATAACCATGGTTGATAGTCTATCAGATGTGCACGAGTTTGTGAAACCCAACGATGAACGAGCTCTTAAACTCATGGACCACGCCGCACGCGAACTCATGAACGAATACACCGACATCACACTTGCATTCGGCGAATCCGACGAATTCAGGTGCAGAAAATGCCTACGATCTAAACATCACCTAATACCCTAATTGATGTGCAGCTTTCTATTGCGAAAATCGACCACGCTCTACAAACGCCGGAATTCCAAAATCGTGACGACCCTCACGTCATATTTTACTTCTTCATATGTCCTACATTGGCCAGAGTACTTCCCGGACAAGCCTCTCCGCTTCCCGCCTTCTTTTGACGGACGTCTCGTCCTCTACCCCTCAGAGAAAGAGGTCCGCGATTACTTTGCATGGCGCCAAGCAGACAGTAAGATCATTTTCCCTCATTTCCAACTAGTTATAAAGTATCCTGACGCCAGCATAGCGCACATCAATAATATGTATAACACTGTATTCTGGGCGCTTGTACAACAAGGTGGACAATCCACGAAAGAAGCACACGAAACTCTTCGAGTGCGTTCCCCTTGCGCTAAGATGTTCCACTCCGAGTCGGACCTGACCGATATTGCCGTGACAGGGAACCGTTTCTGCACAGAAGAACGAGATCTTGTTTACACGCTTCAACATCAACTACAATCTCTTACCGGAGCGGTATCGGAAAGGAAGCGTCCTCATACGCGAGCAGGTTTGTTTTTCCATATTTTCCTGTCCTATACATCTCTGACATCCATACGCGTCAGACTACCGAGAGCAGTGCATCTGAAGTTCCTCAAGTTACCGAGGCACCTGCAGCGTCGCCTACCACAACAGATTCGGAGGCGCAGGCTGAGCCGTCGTCATCTTCCATCGCCGCGCTCACCACAGAAGTGAGGAAGGGGAAAGAGTCGAAGAAAGCACGTGTGCGGACGCACGTCGTGTTGCAGCATTGTGATATAATCGGCGATACATTTTGGAATGAACGAGAGTCGCTTTTGGTTTGAGGTGATTCATCGGAGAGAAAGTAGTCGTGTAAAATCTGTCCCGCCATTCGTATGTCTGCCAGACTGATGTCAAGGTGAAGATTTGATTATAACCAAGCCGCATAGAATGTTCCTCTGAGACCACACACATTGTTATAGCTGTATGTACGAACGCCTGCCCTCCAAAACATATACAACCGCATACTGACCAGGAGCGACTTCTCAAACCGGGACGTGTTTCTTCAAGAACTCGATCTGCGCAGTCAAAGACGGTTCAAAGAACGGCTTCTTGGGATACACCTCAAAGTGGGTCGCTACAGGATCATAAATCAAGACCAGGACTGTCCTAGGGGCTTGGACTGCGACGTACCTCCTTCAAGTTCTTTAATCTCTCCCAGGTCTGCAGCCTTGACAACCTCGCGTGCCTTCTCGATGTGGCACAGAACATCCTTTGCGGGCGCAACAATGAGCAGTGGGGCAGGTGTGCGAGACTTCATCATAATGCTCGCTGGATGATACGTAGTGACGTCAAACAGCACGTTCGCAGCGACCTGCAACGAAAATGTCAACGATAGGCGTCGACATCGATAGTAAATCATGCAACAAACCTCGTTTGGCCAGCTGCTCGCCGAAGGAACGTTAGAACAATGGCATATGCTGTATAGAGACAAATGCACACCTTCCAGGCTCCACTTCCAGCTCCTTTATCTGTTCGACATATTTCTCGCCCATCATAATTGCCGGTGTGCCAGGGGGGCCAGCAGCGGGAACATATAACGGACTCCATCCGAAGAACTGCCTGACCACGTCGATGATGGCGAAGAGCAGCAATTGCGCAAAAACCATGTTGATGTGGGGCCTCGCGGCCTCGGTTGCGCCCAAGTATGGACACTGAGCGATCGTGGCGCATGGGTTTACCCGCGGCTGATGCCAATGGTATGCATGTCAGCGAGACCAACAGGGAAGACGGGGGTAGACGCACTTCGCCGGAAATACTGACGACATGACCGCCTATAACAGTAATCAGACTCGCAAGATCGTACTATAGGCATGATAGGATTCCGTACCGGCGTAGCTGGTTCCCCAAAGAACCAAACGGTTGGGATCAAACTCGGCCTGCTGGCGAGCCCACTTAACAACTGTACGATAGTCCTCATGCTGCATGGCTGTTGAAACAATATGTCGCGGAGCTCCATCTGTGAGTTTGATATCAGCATCGAACAGTATTCCCATAGCGGTATCTGTACGAACCAGATGCGCCCCAGTAGCGGTAGTCGAAGACTAAGCAGGCGTACCCGAGACTCGCGAACTTGTCTGCGTATACGCTGAGCCCCATGCCCTTAGTAGAGGCCAATCCATGCGCCCTGTACCAAATGAGGCTACGGGGTGGACAAAAGAAAGTGAGAGACCTACATCACGATGACAGGCACAGGCTTGCTGCTCGAAGCTCCTAACGGCAGGTATTTAGAGACATCAAGATTCCATCCCTTCGTCGCGGAGGGCACCTTGACGATTTCAACATCGTATTTTGTCATTGATGGAACGCTGGGCTGGGGAAGCACTATGTTGGTCGATGGTAGACAGAGGGACGGCAGTGAGATCTGAGAAGACAGGGAGACGACCTTTCCTTCTTATATGCCCCTCCTCCTTTCCTGAGATCGACGCTGACGTCGCCCCGATTGTCTCCGTAAACATCTGCATTCTGTTGCTCCCGTTCTTATCCGCTCTAGGGAAGAAAGCAATATATGTATTGCGGCGCAGCCCCATGACTATGCGTCATAGTCGTGGTGGATCTCGATGTCCCAGCACGTGGACATCCCATCATTCTCGCTGGGCCCACTGGCCGTAGGGCCGCCAGGACAGCGAATAATTAACCTGCCACTTTGGTGAGCACTGAGCCAAGACAATCAGTCAAGTACATGATGAAGCGGACTATTCTCACCTTCGCCATGCCTTTCCTTCCTTTCATCCGCTCTTGCGTAAATGTGAGACCGTAGTTAGGAGTAGTCGCACTATTTGAACGCGGACTCCACGGCGGCAGCGGCGGCGGCGATCGAGATCCTTGCGTGCACAGGCGCAGAGCCAGGGAGCTAAGTACGTAGTATGGAAGCAACTTGCAGTTACACATAACCACGTCTTCAAAGCTTGACGTTATATCGTATCTCGCGGATAGTTGGGTCATCAGGCAGGTATAATAGTCACTGATGTGTTGGATTGTAGGCCGAAAGGGGAAGCAGAAAGACAAACTTTGAAGTACGATAAATGTCCTCTTCTGCTGATGACAATCCAATTCATGAGGCCATGCGCGTACGATTAGTATAAGGAGGAACTAGNACTCCCAGCGCGTTTAGTNNNCCAGNAATACGATGACAACGCTAGTCGTGGTGTATCAGATTTACTTACCTCGTTCAAGTGTAGACAGACTATCACAAGATTGATTTGCGTGAGGATTAGGGCTGGATAAGTTTACTGAAGAGGAGAGCAGTAAAGGAGACAAGCGGCGAAGCGCCCGGGCCGAAGTGAACAAAGCACCGCCACCGGTATGTCACGTGCTACGAGCATGTCACCGACGCGCCCGACGCGTCCTCTGACCAATTTCCATTTCGACCTCCCGTCCTCCCGCCATGGCGCTCTCATCCGACAAGCTCGCATTCGCGCCCACCTTCGAAGGAGAAGATACAGACGTCCAACAATGCCCACATATCTCGGCCGCGCTGGCAGATCCCTTGCAAAGACAGCAGCTCACTCACAAGTTCAAGAGTGCTGTTGCATGGAGCGCGCAGCGCACACACGACGCGATCCATCCTGCTAAACGTCGTAAGGTGCGTATTTTTTGATTCATACTGAATGTAATCACTCAAGCGATCGTAGGTGTCGTCCCCGATATGCGGTGCGTGTGGTGAAACCCTGACGCGTCCCTTCGTCTGCCTGCATTGCTCGTTTGCGGGGTGCTGGAGAGATGAGCATATTGCTGAGCACCTGAAGGACGAGGGTCATATATTTTGTGAGCTTGTATTCGTGTTTGACTGACTGGCTTCTCTCATGAGCTTGTGAAGGCGCCGATTTGAGGCTCGGATCCATCTTCTGCGTAGAATGCGACGACTTCATCTATGAATTCACTCTCGATGGCCTGTTCAATTCAGCCGTACTAGCCATCGAGGAGCGAAGAACCAAGTTCCAGGGTGAGTCTATTCATTCAAAAGATATACTTCATATCAGAGGTGACAAACCTCTTGATATGTTATGCTTCCTCATTTGGTTCCGGGCATCATCTAACACATTACCTTCCCAGTCGCGAAACATGGACGTGAAGTATATCAACCATGGTCTCCTAGCCCTAAAGATATGGAGGCACTAGAGGACACCGTTCCCCTTCCATGCCAAGGTGCGTTTTGTCGCGTTCCATTGGCTTAATCATCCCACCCACATTCTTCCCGAAGGCCGGCGTGGACTGCTGAATCTCGGACAGACCTGCTTCCTCAATGTTATCCTGCAATGCTTAGTGCACAACCCACTATTGCGCAACTTCTTTCTCAGCGACAAGCACAACTCCAAGACATGTAAGACGAAAGATTGCACGTGCTGTGAAATTGACAAGCTCTTCGCGGAGGTATGCCCTTTCCGAGCTGCGGACCTGCCATACACCTAATCGCGCCGCTCCGGCGTTTAGGTCTACACCCCATCCCAGGGACCCTTTGGGCCGACGACGATCCTTGCGAACACGTGGCGCGGAACAGCTCCGCTGTCAGGCTATGCTCAGCAAGATGCACATGAATGCTTCATCGCGCTCCTCAATGCATTGCATGCCACTGCACGAGGATCAACAAATGTATCGTGTAACTGCATTGTTCACGGAACCTTCGCAGGGCAGCTGCAGAGTGACATCCGCTGTGCGCGGTGCGGCAGTGCGAGCGAGACCGTTGATCCGTGTCTCGATGTCAGCCTTGAACTACGCGACGGCGTCGAGAACACGTTGGCGGGTTGCCTGAAGAGGTGAGCAGATTCCGGTGTCCCGGTGGTCACGGGAAGCACTTCATTAATTATGTGTAGATACACGCAGCCGGAGAAGCTTACGTTGACCGGGTATTCGTGCCCAAAATGCGGAAAAGGGTCGCATGTGCGCTGAACGTTGACTTCATGTCCATGCTTTATCTTACTGATGACATAGGAAGCTACAAAGCGCCTTTCGATACGGAAACTCCCGCCCGTGCTGTCCTTCCAATTCAAGCGCTTCGAGCATAAGGCCGCTGCACAGAAGATGAGCGCTCCCGTCCGCGTTCCAGCCACGATCAACATGGCAGCCTACACAAGTCTGGCACTTTCCGGATCAGCTGCGAACGGATCCGCTTTCCTGTATGCTTTCTGCCTGTTTTGGAAGCGTGAATGCTTATTTTGTGATAGGAACTATCCGGGCCCGGAAGCCCTGTACGAATATGACCTCTTTGCACTAATAAACCACGAGGGTCAGATTGACAATGGGCACTACACGAACTTTGCACGCCTGCAGGATGAGGTACGCCTGCGTTTGCACCCCGTTTTCTTTCTTTCCATTGCTGATGTGCACTTTATCGGACAGTGGTATCGGTTCGACGATGAGAAGTGCGCTTCTGATGTCGCGTGCTGGATTTGTATTGACCAATATTCCATTACAGGGTGATCCCGACGACGCTCTCGACCGCACTCACATTCCCTGTCCCCATTTATATGGCCTTCTACGTAAAGCGGAGGCTCGACTACAAGGCGGTTGTTGTCCCGACGTATGTGCTAACGCACCAAACCGAGGCAGAACGCGAGCGCAAGGGCGAGAAGGAGAGCGCCAAGGAGCGTGAAGCTAGGGAAAGAGAAGAACGGGCTCGGGAAAGAGCGGAGCGCGAAGAGAGGGAGAGGATGGAGCGTGATGAAAGGGAAAGGGAAGAAAGGGAACGTGAAGATCGCGAGCGGGAGAAGGAGGTCGAGGATGAATTACTGGCGCTGAGTTGAGCCCTGGATTTTTCTAGCTGGATTGCTTGTATCTGTACTTCCGCCCCTTACTTGATACCATGTACGCGTAGACTTGCTGTATATGCTAGATGTTGTATTTCTTTATGTACGTTTGCGTTTTGAGACGCGCCCACACTCGCGTCGATGATACTTATAGAATTGCCGAAATCAGCTCGGTCGGCGCGCCGAGCCATCTCCGGACGTCGTTTATAGGTCCGCGACATGCCAGCCTGCGGTGGTTCAGTTCAGCGCGTACACTAGCAGCCATGACATTGCTCACTAGCACTAGTATGTCCCTATCTCACATTGCACACACAAACACCGGGTCGACGTCGATCTTCGCGTTACATGGTTGATATCTCCGGCAAAGCCAACCCCTGTAGTGTGATGTAGTTGCCGGGCTCGGTATAGTAAACGGGTACACTTTACGTGTCGGTCCTCGAGGCACCTTGTATAAGAACGGACATAGCAGTTTACGGCGCGGTGAGCACCTGTCGACCTCCTCTTGCACGGTGAGTCGCATTCGAGGGGTCCTGCGATTTTCACTGACGTCCCCACAGATAGGATTTCTGAGAGATGACCGTCAACGTTCACGTTCAGCAAGGAGGGTCTGCTGTGAGATGTCAAAAAGACACCTTACGCCCCCTTCCTCCGCGGTATGCATGCCTTATCTGTCCTCTCGTTGGTCTCGCTAAATTCCAGGCGAATTGAAGGGATTTCTGGATGACTCATCTAGACAAGCGACTGCGTGTTGTCGACAGCACCACCACATTTAGCTCCGATTATGCCGTGCAGAATGCTGAAGCCCTCCTCGACGCGGAGATTGACGCATTGGAACGTGCAAAGCTGGCTGCGAAGACGCGTCGCAATGCCCTGTCGCGCGTCTCCCGCCTCTTGCCCGATGTCCTTCCCATCGTCTTCGCCATGCTTGTCCCGGACGAGCCTCCCATCGCACTGTCTCAAGCGAACTACGGATCCGTCGAACAACAAAAGGTGCAGGCGCTTGGATGGACCAAAGTTACCCAAGTCTGCAGGGCCTGGAGAGAAGCTGCCCTCTCCGAGCCCTCTTTGTGGGCCACCCTCACGCGTTTCGCGTCACCACAGTGGATGCTGGCTTCTCTCGAGCGCTCGAAACGCGCACCGCTCGCACTCAGCCTGGACGTCTCGCAAATGACGGACGGACTCCTACGCGAGGCGCTGGGACCTGGCAACGCGCCAAGGTTGAAGCACCTGTGCCTCATCATGCGCTATTTCGTGCACTTCGGGCAGTGGGAGAAACCGTTGCCAGGCCTGAACCAGCCGCTCCCGCTCCTCGAGTCGTTGTCCATACGCACGGAATGGTACCCGCTTCCCGATCTCGATCCGCCCGTTCTCCCGATGCTGGAATATTCACCCCCGGCGCTGCGGAAGCTCGTCCTGATGAATTGCCTCCCGCCATCTTGGGACTCGCCGCTGTTGTGTAATCTCACTAGCCTCGAGGTGTCTCTTTCGCATAGTGTCCCGCATTCTTCCCTTCTTCCAGCACCCCTCCAGCTCATAGACGTCCTGGCACAATCGCCGCAGATGAAGATCTTGACGCTGAAACACGTCTTGCAGCAACCGGATCCGAAATGTCTCCATCCCCTCGTTCCCGGGCATACGCATCTGCCACAGCTCGCCGAATTAAATGTTATCGACGCTGCCAACACTCTTGTCCTTCTCTTGGAAGGACTGGAGCTACCTTCGACCACCACCGTCGATATATCTAGTTCCGGGCCCATACATGATCTGGTTGCCCTCGTCAAACTGCAAACATCGCGATCCAACGCACCGGGGTCTCCAGCGAGATCGCTAGCGATGGGACCCGATATTCCGAAGAACCGCACCCTCCGCTTGCAAGCCTACGACGAGCATCAATCGGGACAGAAGTCGCGAAGGCCGAAACTCAGCTTCACCCTGGTAACCAACCCGGAAACCGATGCTCGCGCGTGGACGAGCCTGGCGCACGCATTTTGCAGAAGCTTCCATCTGGACCGCGTCACGTCTCTGACTCTGAGCGGGCCCTTGCTCGTGTATCTGTCGATCCGCGGCCTGCGCGAGATGGTCACCGAATTCGGTGTTACGCGGACGACGACGCTCTGCCTGCAGGGTGGAGATATGGACGCCATCCTCCCGCTGTTGCTCGAAGGTTCTTCCAGTGGTGATGGACCTTCTGTCTGGCCTGGCCTGGCCGACGTGGAGTTACATTGGGCCCCAATCGATTGTGCACAAGTCCGCTTGCCGCTGCTNGCTGCCATTGAAGGCGCGCCGCGATTGGGGCGTCCCAGTTTCTTCGCTGATACTCAGGAGCTGCACGAGTGTCAACGCGTGGCGTACGGAGCTGGAGGAGTATGTCAGCCAGTTGCTCGTGGANAGTATTGCGAACGAACGTCCGTCCTACACCAGGATGCTAGAGGACGAGATATTCATACCATGAGCCGAGTCATGACCTGGGATCCGTTGACTAGATGGAATGACTTCTGTATGACTGTCTACTTGTCGCCGATGGTTTATTATTCGATGTCGCAGTCATGTTTTTAACGACTCACTTTGTAGCGTAGAGTGTCAGTACATTACTCGTGGCGAGTGCGTCGTTCTCCAATGTTGAGGGTAAGGAAATGTGTGTGATGTTGACTCGACTTATGATGGACCTGACTTCGGTTCCCCTTCTAGGACGCGCCGACTCAGCCCGATTTCAGTCCACATAGGCCCCCTACAGCTCCCGCCAAGGTTTGTCCGAAATTTAGCATATTTGAGGCGAAAATTTGCCGGATATCTTGTCCGAATTTAGCATATTTGAGACCCAAATATCAAAATCCTTGTCGCAAGTTAGCATTTTTGAGGCTATCTATGGTGACTTGTCGGCCATATTTTTGCTGTCCGGAAGGGACCGAAAGGTGATATTGATCATCATCGCACTGTGACTTGCCGCCAGTGGCCGCCAGCTGCTTGAGCTTCCACGAATTCCACCGATTAGCAGACCTTCTGCGACTCCACTCTCCATTATTCCGATCCAGATGAGAACGATTCGGAAGGCGAGCTGGACATCGAGGAACAAGACGACATCGAGAACGAGGGAGAGTCGGACAGGGAAATGCCAACTGCAGCATCTTACCTACCTCAATTAACGTTGTACGTGGCCTCCGCACTTGCAGACACACACGACGCCTTCGAACCTTCCGCCTGCAAAATCCGAGAGAACCCTCCATGGTCTGGTTTGCTCTCTTCCGAGTTGCCTCCTCCTGTTAATATGCTCACCCAGGGCCCCGCCAAAGCTCGATACTTTCAGCAGATGGCTTACGTTTGATACAGCAGGTGGACGTCCACGCGCAAAGGGTATCAGTCTCGAACAGCTGAGCCCTCCGTCAAACTGGATCCGGAGTTTTCACGTCTACCCTCGAACATGGCTGTAGGTGTCCAATGTACAGCTATGAATATACGGGAGGCCTCGCATCTGGTCTGCGTTGCCCAGGCCTTAGATCAAGCGACACCAATTTCGACCAAGAAATCCCGAGAGCTTTGGTGGCAAGATGCCGCTAAATTGCTGCAGGTCGCCTATCAATGCGTGAGTGGTACATCTTGTAGTGTGGCTAGTCGTTATATCTCATATCTGAATATTATTGTTTGGATAAAAATACTCTCGAGAGGAACATCACTCCGACGCATCCTCTCGTTTCCTGGGTCGTCAATTACCAGTCGTATAATCGAGGGGAGTCCTGCACAAGAGACGGCAACGATAGCGACTCCGACCATCTGCCGTTGCTGCTGCCGCCTTCACTCCGGTCTTCTCGTGGTGGCAAAGGCAGATCGCCAAAGTTGCACATCTGGTGTATGACCTTGGTTTGAATTTACTTAACATGGTCAACCGTGGCGAGATGCGATTGGTATCTCGTACTGAAAGCGATGGCTCGCTCACCGCATCGTCGGAGGCTGCTAACATTGTATGGACATGCCTGACAATCTGGATTCCCGGTGGTAAAGTGGCTTGGAAGAGATCACTAGAGTAGGAGAACGGCACAATTATACATTCTTTGATACTGCCAACGTGTTGCTTGTACTTGTAGCGCCGCAGATCGAGGAAAACGGGGAGAACGAGAAAATCATCAGAAAATACGATTATTTTAGACGCACGTGATGAGCCTTGGCCAACTTAGCATTTTTGAGCTAGAATTCACTAAAAAGTTAGCATATTTGAGGCCAAAATTTGGGGGTCTCGACGGACAAACCTTGGCGGGAGCTGTAGGGGGCCTGTCCACATGCCTTTTTCGTACTCTATCGACACCACATTATGTCCTCCTTGACGGTGCAGACCTCTAATCCATTCGCGGGGCCTTCATGTCACGATAGGGAGGATCGATGTGTCTCACCAACGTACGTGAGTCAACGACAAGGAAGTTTCATTGTATATCATTTTGACCGCTCGTGATAACCTTCAACAGAGAGTTTTGGACTTCTGTATTACACGAACGGCTACAGGCATGGGATGGCGTGGATAACTCTAGTCCTCCCGCAACAGTAGATGCGGCTCTCGCACGTATAGAGGAGGAGATCTCAGCAATGGAAGGCGCGATGCTTGCCGGCAGAAGGCGACATAATGCCCTGCTGCCCATAGCGCATCTGCTTCCCGATATCCTGCCCCGTGTTTTCAACTTCCTCACCCTGGATAAACCACGCATTCCCGACGCGGATCTCAACGACGTGAAATCGTATGCCGTGCGACAGCAAGTAGCCCTCGGGTGGATCAAGGTGACGCACGTCTGTGTGGCCTGGAGAGACGCAGCGTTGTCGCACCCCTACCTCTGGAGCACCCTCTTCTCCCGTGCATCGACGAAATGGACCGCAGAAATGGTATCGCGCTCGAAGGCCGCACCACTCTCATATATCGCGGATTCCTCGTCCAATTACAACGGGCCCCTCACATTCATGGAAGGGCCTCTGGGGTCAATGATCTTACCACGGCTCAGATATCTCTACTGGGATATTTCGGCGACAATGTTTACAAATGAAGACGTTAGGCTACGGTCCATCATGGAGTCTATGCCTGTCCTCAGGACTCTCCTGTTCATGAACATTTATTCGATTGAACATCTTCCGGAGTTGATCAAGGAGGTCGCACTTCCCGCACTACGCCGTCTCACTTTGCAAAACACCTTCCCTGCATCATGGACCGCTCGGATGATGCACCATCTCACGCACCTCGAGATAATTGTAGATCCAGACTCCTTTGATGCCGAATATTCTTCAGACGACCAGGATGCCAGCTCGGAGCGTGGACTCCCGAGTCCCTCAGAGATCCTGCTTTGCCTCTCGCATTCACCAAGGTTGGAGTCCCTCACATTATCACGCATCCTGAACCCGCCTGGCGCGGGCACACAGCACCGCCGTCAACCCGCCGTCTCCTTGCCTTGTTTGACCAACTTGAACTACATCGGCTCTGCGGCTGCGCTTAGCTGTCTCCTTGAGGGACTGGACGCCACACCGGCCGTCTTCTCTATCGATAATACCGGCACTGTAGAGGAGCACGCTCACCTCCTTGACCGCCTCATACCATGGCTCGGTGCGGAATCGCAACCGCCTACGCGCTCGCTTCTGATTCGGCGGGATCATGGCAAAGTACTGGCGCTTGTGGCCCGTAGCGAACAGACACAGGACCCGCACGTGAAGCTCCGGATCGACGCAACGGAAACACAAGGCAGTGACGAATGCAACCGCATGTGGTATCTTTTTGTATCCTTCGTCTGCGGGCACCTGCGCACCAACAGAGTCGGCATCAGAGCCTTGACACTAGAAGGACAGATCCTTTCGCGGCTTGGTGTAGACGGTTTCCGGAAGCTTGTCGCAGATACCGAGCTCGCGAACATCGAAGAGCTACGGTTGCTAGGCACGGACTCGCCTGCGGGTCTCCCTGCTCTAGCACTCCTCCCAGGAGATAGGATATATCTGCCAAAGCTGGAGTACCTGGAGCTCTATCGCGCGCCACTTGCTAACGCGCGCGTTGGCGACGTCTTGCTCAATTACTTCAAAGCAAGACGTGAGCGGGGAAAACAGCCGGTGAAGACGCTGGTGCTCAGGGCGTGCTTGAAGGTAGAGGACTGGGAGGCGGATCTCGGGGAGTTCGTCAAAGATGTACGAGTCTTGGACGAATGATTGCAGGGAAGTGACTTCAATAATTTTGTTCACGACTCGCAACTTGTCGCCGAGGATTGATGCATCTCATTTGACGATGGTGCAGTTATATGTATTATCGCGACCAACTTGATAGTGTAGGTTACTACATTTTTTGTGTGGCGAGTGTGGATAGAGAAGCCTGGGAAGTATATAATGTGGTGCTGACTCGATGACTTAAAGCTCTAGTAGTCACATCAGAGCTGACTATCTATACTTCGGTTCCCCTAGCTATGCCGGCCTTCTAGGACGTACTGTACGTAAGGATGGGCCGATCAATTGACAGCCGCATTGCAGCCCTCATGCCTGAGTCGCAAACGGACTCCTGTTGTTGTCTTTCTGACTCTATCGACGCCGCAACACGTCTTCATTGACGATGCAGACCACCAATCCTGGGCCATTCGCGGGGCCTTTGTGTCGTGATACGCAGGATCGACGTGTCCAACCAAGGTACGAGAGTCTACGATCAGTAATTTGACATTGACATAGATCATATCCATCGCTTGTTTCAACAGGGAATTTTGGACCTCTGTTTTACACGAACGCCTGCATGCATGGGACGGCGTGGATAATTCCAGTCCTCCCGCAACAGTCGATGCGGCTCTCGCGCGTATAGAGGAGGAGATCTCAGCAATGGAAGGTGCGATGCTTGCCGGCAGAAGGCGACATAATGCCCTGCTGCCCATAGCGCGTCTGCTTCCCGATATCCTCCCTCGCGTTTTCGACTTCCTCACCCTGGAAGAACCGCACATCTCCGACAATTTTCTCAACGATGTGAAAACATATGCCATTCGGCAGCAAGTGGCCCTCGGGTGGATCAAGGTGACGCACGTCTGCGGGGCCTGGAGAGACGCAGCGTTGTCGCACCCCCACCTCTGGACCACCCTCTTCGCCCGCGCATCGACGAAATGGATTGCCGAAATGGTATCGCGCTCGAAGGCCGCACTCCTGTCATACATTGTGTATACCAGACCCAGCTACAACGGGCCCCTCACGCTCATGGACAGGCCTCTGGGGTCAATGATCTTACCACGGCTCAGATATCTCTTCTGGGATACCTCGGCGACGACATTTACGAATGAAGACCTTAGGTTCCGGTCCCTCATGGAATCTATGCCTGTCCTTACGACTCTCAACCTCACCAACTATCATTCAACCAGGTGTCTTCCGAAGTTGATCGAGGAGGTCGCACCTCCCGCACTACGCCATCTCACATTGCATAACATCTTCCCTCCATCATGGACTGCTCGGATGATGCACAATCTCTCGCACCTCGAAATAATTTTAAATTCAGGCCTTGATGCCGAATGGTCTTCAGACTACCAAGATGCCAGCTCGGAGCGTAGACTCCCGAGTCCCTCACAGCTCTTGCTTTGCCTTTCGCAGTCACCAATGTTGGAGTCCCTTTCATTGTCATGCGTCATGGATCCGCCCAGCGCAGGCGAACACCTACGCCATCAACGTACCGTCTCCTTGCCCTGCTTGACCAAGCTGAACTACATCGGCTCTGCGGCCACGCTCAGCTGTTTCCTTGAAGGATTGAACGCCACGCCGGCCGTCTTCTCCGTCGACACTCGCGGCACTGTAGAGGAGCATGCTCACCTCCTTGACCTCCTTACATCATGGCTCGGCGTGGAGACTCGACCGCCTACACACTCGCTTCTGATTCGGCGGGAGTGTGGCAAAGTGCTGGCGCTTGAGGCCCATAACAAGGAGACACGGGAGCCGCACGTGAAGCTCCGGATCGATGCAAGGGAACCAGGTAATAACGACGAGTGCAACCGCATCTGGTACCGTTTTGTACACTTCGTCTGCGGGCACCTGCGCACCGACAGCGTCGGCATCAGAGCGTTGACGCTAGAAGGACTGATCCTCGCGCGCTTTGGTGTGGACGGCTTCCGGAAGCTCGTTGCAGAGACAAAGCTCGCGAACATCAAAGAGCTACGGTTGCTGGGCACAGACTCGCCTGCGGGTCTCCCTGCGCTGGCGCTCCTCCCAGGGGATGGGGTACATCTGCCAAAGCTGGAGTACCTGGAACTCTATCGCGCGCCGCTTGCTAATCCGCGCGTTGGCAAAGCCTTGCTCGATTACTTCAAAGCAAGACGTGAGAGGGGCATCCCGTTGATGAAGACGCTGGTTCTGAGAGCATGTTTGAGCGTGGAGGATTGGAGGGCGGATCTCGGGAAGTATGTTGGCAACTTACTCTACGATAAATGGTCATAGCAGTGGTATTGTTGATTAGTCGCACCAGGCCTTTCTCTGCAGTTGTTCACGGGATATTCTACATCGTGTAGTCCTGCTGTATCTTTTTCTTGTGGTCGGGGAAGCTGAAACAATATACCTAGTCCTACTCAGTTTGTCAAGGTAACTGTGTGAAGCAGCCCCGGTGAGAATGACAATCAGTCATATCGCACTTCCAGGTTTATAAAGATCCGACTATATGACGTTATGATAGGCCAGGCTTGCCAGAGTCAGGGATTCAAGAGTGGTCTGTGAAGGAGACTACATTAGCAGGCTCGGAGGAATGACATGATCCTATCTTATCTGATCAATTGGGATCTAGATCTCGGCAAGTTATAGTATGACCTGGCAGGAACGTGGACAACCCTCGCCTTGCAGCATGGCCGCAATCTTCAACGATATCAATCCGGTGCTTCCATAGTGTAGAGTCGGGTCTAGTGTAGAAGACTAGGTAAGTCAGACGCGTTAAATTGACTGTATTGACGCGAATCAGCTGCATACAAATGAACGCTTCACAGTAAACAACCGGACAGCGCTGCCACTGTTTATCAATACTTCCGCAGAATGTCCACTGTAAGCGAAATGCCAGGTGCAATCCAACATTACGACGCGAAGGAACAACGGTGAGTCGATCACCTATGACTGGAATCGCAGTGTATCCTCTTATTACAGCTATCTCCAGCGAATTCTACCTTCGCCATCTGCACGAGAGACTGCGCGACACCATCGATGTGGACCTCTACAGTCCTCCCACAGCAATCGATGCGGCCCTATCGCAACTATCTGAAGAGGTCTCTGCGATGGCAAGCACCATCGTGGCGTGCAGACAGCACCGCAACACGCTCATACCCGTCTCACGTCTGCTGCCCAACATCCTCGTCCGCATCTTCACCTTCCTCGCGCACGATGACCCGCCCTGCACGCCCTCCTGGGCGACACCATTATCTGAGAAGATGCAAGCCGCCCTCGGGTGGATTAAAGTTACGTACGTGTGCACGGCCTGGCGCCATCTCGCGCTCACGACACCTGCGCTTTGGACTCGCATTATCAACGTCGTATCGCCATGCTGGGCCATCGCTCTCCTTGAACGCTCCGTACCCGAGCCTGTTACATGGAGCGTGCAGGTACGGCAACACGAAGCGTCGGCGCTGAACGCCGCGGCAGATGCACTGGGGACGACGCACGTGCAGCGCCTCGCACGCCTGAGTGTCGAGTTTCCGTCCGCTCACGTCCGACAGGGCCGCCTTGTGAAACTTCTCTCTTCCGCGCCGCATCTCGAGGAGCTCACGATCGCCGACACGGGCGGCGGCCGCACGCTCCCGCTCTCCACAAACGACGTCGTGCTCCCTTTACTGCGCCGCCTCTCGCTCACCCACACACTCCCGCCCTTCTGGGATGTCCCCATCCTGAGCGGCCTGACACACCTCGAGCTCGTCCTCAGCAGCCTCGTCGCCGAACTCCCCCCACCACGCCGCCCGACGCTCGCCCAGCTCCTGCA
>SEOQ01000324.1:0-28090 GCA_004679275.1 Dentipellis fragilis
AGTGAAATGAACGGCAGTTAAGAGAGCATAGGTACGAACTCAGTACGACGTAGGAGTACTGAGGAAAGAGAGGAAAGAGAAATTTTCGTATGGTATAGTACTAGCGCCCGGGAGTTGCCCGGCGCCCTGAAAGCTCGTCATGTGACCACAACGCGTCAGCGCTGCGCGCAGGTGTATACTACAACACGTTCTTCTTCTGAGGTGCCACTAAATCAAGTGTTTTCCTCTAGATTGAAATCTCACAGTTATGGGTACGCGAGCATGGTCCCAGATGGTTTAGGTTTTCCACTGACGCTGAATGCCGCAGGCGACGTCCGTCCTTTACGGTGAGTGTTCTTATAATCTCGTTCAAGATCCTCCTAACCGAATATCTGCTAGGCCTCTATGTAGCGCTATTCGGCGGTTCAATCTACGTGCTTGTCTACAAGCGGCCAAACGCGTACCACATGGGCTCATCAGTCGCATTGTTTCTGCTCACTACCGCGTACATGGGGATTTCCCTAGCACGTATACTTGCCGAACCGACCGTTACTTCAAATAGCTCTATCGCCGATGGTAATACGGCCGTGCCGTGTGTTCCAGGGACGTCAGAGAGGTTGCACGAGGCTACATTGGGGAACCTTTTTAGTGCGATATTAATCGTCCTGACGTCGTGCACAAAGTTTGTGAATTCATGTCATGCTCTCGCCCGCCTTGCTCTAACAAATTTCTCAACAGCTTCATTGCTGACGGCGTATTGGTAGGCTCATCCGCCGTGGCTGACACGTACCAGGGATTTTCGCTGACCATCGTGTCTTTAGATCTATCGATGCGTAGTACTGTGGCCGCGGCGACTCGGACACTGCATTGGCATTCTCCTTGGACTGCTTTTACTCGCAGAAACTGGTTCGTCAAGGCTCCATGGTTCTTCCTCCCCAATCTACTACAGTGCTAACCCTTACAATTTACAGCAACCGGTATCGCCGAATCGTACTACGAGGTACAATTCTATTTTCTGGAGCGGCAACAGACTCCCCAGAGCGAAGGGACACTCCCGCCAAAATGGATTGAATTATCGAACATTTTGGACAGTTTTGGCACGTCCAACACCATCCTGACTTTGGTTGTCAACATCCTAGCGATGATCTTCATAGGTATGTTTGGCCTGCATTCACCGGCGTAAGATCTAGGAAATTGACACTCCATTCTTGTTGCAAAGCATCACGCATCTGGTCCATGGCCCGCCAGCTCGAGAAGACATTGGGTCGCGGAGCAGGAGTTCGGTATCGAGCTGCGATGTCGATGATGTTGATTACTTCGTTGCTCAATTCTGGCTGGTACTGACACCTCATTTTGACAGCATAGAATCTGGCTCCTTGATATCCGCAACGCAGCTCATCGTGACGTATATCAATTTCATTGACAGCGTCCTTATATATAGCGTGAGGCATGATCTATTCGGAGACTTACTGCAGCGCTCACCCGCAGTGCTTTTTCAGGGCCTAATCGGCGATATTGGCCAGATGCTGCTGGTCAGTCACTTCTCTATCATCACGATCTCTTAGCTGAACTTTCTCGTCGACAGGTGATCGCTCCGACACTCATCATCGTGCGAGTCGGGATGGGACAAGGGTTCGACAGCGTCATGGAGACAATGCACGAACATCGCGCCTCTCAAGGCGTCCGCGAGACGCAGGTCAAATCTATACGATTTGCCGAACACCGCTCCACCACGACCGGCATTTCGAACCTCGCATCTATTGACGCTATCATTCCAGACAAAGCGCCAGTGTCGGACGGAGATACGCATACCGTAGACAGCGGTAGTGAGTACTCGAACGTTTCAGGTCACGCGGAAGGCCAGGAGGGCGAGAAGACCTCGGAAGTTGCTTTGAGCATTGTCTGATTTTACTGACTACTGCTAGACCCGTCATTATTATTTTCAGGTGGCATGTATGTTTTTACACGTCTTCTTACTCTACTGTAAATGAACAGAGGGCAAGGTACAAAATTGAATCCTACTGGTTTTACAACTGACGTTGGGCTGCGACATTGCAAGCGCGTCTTCGGTGAGAGCGTATGTGCTCACCGCAGCCAAGTCAGCGTGTCCGCGCGGCCTTTCAGCGCCGACACTGACGCCTCGGCGAGTTTGGCGAGTGCGAAAACAAGACTTTCGAACCTGTGGAACACGATGATGCCAACCGTCTGCAACCTCAAGTTGATCTGATAAACCCCGGGAAGAATCTTGCTTCCACACAGGGAGCACTGTACACGATTCAGGCATGTTATTATTAGTTCTTTGAAACATCTGATCATTCAATCATATGACAGGCGATCAAGCGGACAGCACGACCTTCGTAGCTATCGTATTCTCGCGCGTAGTGTGTCCGCCAGCCATCGTTACGCCGACATTACAGCGATGGGCTCGATGTTCATTTGTCTTGGTCTCGAGCCCCAGAAGAAGTTAAGATAAGCTGTATTGGGTATTTCCGTGCCCTTTCAATGTCCTTCAGTGCGCTATCGATCTTAGAGGTGTCATCGAGTACGTGGTGCGTTTCTACAAGTGCCGCGAATCATGATCTTAGAAGACACGACATAGCCTCAGAGCGTCAAAGAAGTGAGCTTCTATGCTGCGGCAAGCCACCGATTGAAATATCAACTGTCAATGATAATCAAGACGAGTTGGGAGCTGTCACGGCTTGCATCGCGTTGTGCACAGATGAGCAGGACTACTTCTTTGCGGGTTGTTGCGGCTCTCGGTGATCTTCCAACACAGGGAACAAATAACCAGTCGCCCTATAAAGAGCAACCTAGATTGTTGAGCATTCGCATCTCTGTTCCCCCAGCATGTGCGGAGAAAAGTACTTTGCTGTATGTTACATTGCCCTCCATCCAAGTTCTTGGCTGACGACGCGGTTTCTCCCAGATTACAATCTCAAACTTATGGGTATGCAACCGTGTCACCGATCAGGCTCGATTCATTTGCTGATTCTCAATGTAACAGGTGGTCTCTGTCCTTTTTGGTAAGCTCCCGCTTGATCTTCTCGGAAGCGCCATTGCTGAATATTCCTAGGCCTTTATGTTGCGTTGTTCGGCGGGTCAATCTACGTGCTGGTATACCGTCAGCCAAACGCTTACCATATGGGCGTATCAATCGCGTTGTTCCTGCTCATCACCTCGTATATGGGAATAACCCTAGCAACAGTCCTGACCGAACCCAGTATTACTTCAAGCAGTTCCATTGTTGACGGAAGTACACTCGTACCATGCATTTCAGGTTCATCGGAGAGGCTGCATGAAGCCTTGACCTTCTACCCACTTAATATAGCCATGGCAGTCACGACAACATGCATGTGGTTCGTACACTCATCTCATTACTCACCGTATTTCGTACTCATGACTTCGTTCGAAGCGTGATCGCAGATGGTGTATTGGTAAGCTTGAACCCTCTTGGTACCATTCAGGGTCTTATACTGAGCGTTGTGTATACGTCCCAGATATACCGTTGTGTGGTGCTGTGGCCACGCCGGCTGGGGCAATGGATCGGGGTATTCCTCGGGGTACTTCTACTGGCAGAAACAGGTGTGTGGAAATCTCGGAATTTAGAGTCTACTATGCTGAAGTGGCCACCTACGATGCTCACAGCGGTAGGGCTTGTCGAATCGTACTATATTGCCCAAGTGTACTACCTGGAGAAGCAAATATCCGTCTCAAATGAAACCACGCCACCACCAAGATGGTTTGAGATGGCGAACAATTTGTCTAAATTTGGTACTGCCAATAACTATTTGGAGTTGGCTGTCAATGTCCTTGCGACGATCCTTATAGGTGAGTACGCCGCTCATAGTCAATAAGCAGCCCTTGCATGCTGAAACGTATGCATGGCATGACCTAGCCTCCCGCATCTGGTACTTGGCCCACCAGCTCGAGAAGACATTGGGTCAAGGGCTGACAGTTCGGTATCGGGCCGCCATATCCATCATGTGAGGAATCCCGTCCGCCGGCATTTCTGGATCGTACTGATAGCTGCCTGCAGAGTAGAGTCTGGCTCCTTGATAACAGCGTCGCAAATAGTCATGACGTGCATCGACGTGGTGAACAGTGTCCAAATATACGGCGTAAGCTATGAAATGTCTCGCAGCTCTCTACAATGCTGACGCTGCGATGCTATATCAGAATCTAATTTCCGACATCAGCATTATGCTGCTCGTACGTTATCGTCTATTGTCATATCCGCTTCTCCCTCAATCACCCTACTCGATAGGTGATTGCGCCAACTTTGATCATCGTCCGCGTCGGGATGGGGAAAGGCTTCGACGACGTGGTAGAGACGGCAAACCAACACCATGCATCGGAAGGCGTTCGTGAAACACAAATCAGGTCCATCCGTTTTGCCGAGCACCGAACCACCACGACGGACGCTTCCCACCTCGCATCGCTCGGAGCGATCATTTCAAATGCAGGACCAGAGTCGGACAGCGATGCACGCAGCGCGGACAGCGGTAGCGAGCAGTCAAATGTGCTGGGCCGGGCGGAAGAGACGAAAGTCGAGAAGGAGGTTAATTTGAGTATGGTTTGATCTTATTCTCCTTCGCTATGTCTGTAATATGCATAGATGCCATGATCTCGCCTTCGAAAGTATTTATACTTTGTATCTCACATATAATTACAGGCTTCGAGTCTTGCAGACGTATCTATTTAGTTAGACTAGGATCCTATTTGACCAATGTATAAACAAACCCTTTGACATTCGCATGGTACTGCTGTAACTCGGGTACTAACCCTTCCTGATGCTCTCAGACCTGACGTTGGGCCATCACATAGCAGACGTATCTCTCTCCGCACCCGTCGTCTATGCTTCTCCGTGCCAAGGAGGTTGACATTTCAGGTTCTCAAAGCCTCCAAGACCGAAGACGCGTCAGAAGCCGGTGATCCAAGCGTCGGCAGGGATCGGCACATAACGCACATGCGTGGCAAAAGGCCTCTGTGCATCCGGCATGCGAGGCTGGGTGCCGTTCCTTCCGGATTAAGGCTCTGAAAAAGAATTGAAAGCGCTATGCAACAAAAGATTGACTCGTACATGTCAGACCCCATTGACGCCCACGTACGCCGCGGCTCATCGAGCGACAGTGATAATAGAAAATCCAGAAGTGTTAGCCACATTTTCGTGCTGGTTCGCGTCTGCGTGCAAGAGATTCGTAGCTGCAGACGGTCGAAGAACGGCGTCACGCTGGAGGAGAGCTCCTAGCGCGCGTCTTCGAGATTCTTGTAGGAAGCACCTGAATACTATCATTTGGAAAGGGTAGGTGGGAGCACGAGTCAGCTGACCTTTCTTTTTCTTGAGTAAAACCAATCGGCAGCTTGCTGTGGCACCGCCGGTCGTACAGCCAGCCCCTGCGAGATGCGTGCGGGTCGGGATGGCGAGTCTGCGATGCCACCAAGTTATCGTGTACGGTTCTGTACGCGTGTAGAGAGAGATTTTATAGACAACTCGTATACTGGACAACATCCTATCCACGCGCATAGCGTGCAAACACGTTAGGAAGATGCGAGCCGAAGACTAAAGAGAAGGTACGCACCCAGCTCCGTCCATTGACAACCACAGGCGGCCCTACACACTCCTTATTCACGGTTACTGGTACCACCAAACCCGTTTCCTACCGAAAAAACATGTAAGTAAGACTTTTGTAGCTTGAGATAGACGAAAGGTATGGGGTAGGGGATCGAGTCTGAGAGACGAGTCGCATAGTAGGCTAATCTGACACGCCTTGCTGCCGGAGCACCCGCGCCGGGTACCGCGCCACCCCCTTGGTGCAGAGCGGCGAACTTGAACGTGACGCTGGCCCGGAGTCATGAAAGTCTCTGGCTCTCTGCACTGACTCACGACCTCCATCTACATCCACTTTCCACTTTCTATGGCCGCATTGGTGTACACTCCTCTTCTTATGGATACGGTCTATATCCTGTCAGTTTGCGCTTTCAATTTCTCCAGCTGAAGTTTCGAAAGCTTGCGAAATTGATGGACTGACGGCCTTCTATATAGCTACGAATTTCCCCGCGCCCATATGTAAACGCGCAGCCCCTTGCTTTTCCCGTCATCCTTTTCTCCCCGAATCGCATTGAAGATGTGGCCCTGCCTCCTGCTGCTCTCTCACGAGCATCGCACTGACGGGCGTGTCCTTGCTGACCATGGGCCTTCGCCAAGGCTCTACTGACGCAAAGGACATGCCTCGTAGGTGTTCCTGTCGCGAGTCGCTGTGACGGCAAGCCTCCCCTTCAATGCGTCTCATGATATGCGCGTTCCATCTATTCTGTATCTCATTCTGGCTCTTCTCGCTCATCAACATCTTCCATAACCTCGACAGGTGCATCTTCGCGGACCATGGGTCTCCGCCGAGACTCTACTGATCTGAGAATGTGCCCTATCGTTGGCCTCGTGGTTCACGGCTACTCACCATGTCACTTAATGCTATGTTTTCTTTCTTTCAATCCCTGTTCTTTCTTTCACTCAAATCCATTCTTGCAGCGCAGCCTCGCCGTCTTGGTCTCCGTGCCGTGCTCGCTACATCTTGTCCCGGTACAACGTGGATACTTTCTCCTTAAAAAATATACCGAGATCCCACCCCAGGACATGGAATAGCAGGGTATGCTTTGCATGCACACGGTGCTGACTGTGGGCCTCCGACGAGGTTCTGCAGACAAAACACACAGCTGTGACATACTCCTTAGATGCTAACCACGCGGCTGCACAGCTGAAAGTGACGGTGCTACTGCACGGGGGTGTGATGCATCTTGGAACGGAGGTAGGTTCTTCAACTTCACCCCCGCACATACCACTCATCTACTTCCCGCGGAGACGATCAAATGGCATCGCTAGCACAGAAGAATCGCAGAGCCTTCGACACCCATGGACGGCTCTTGCAGCGGGTTCGCCTGTCTCGCTTTATTTTGCGGCCACAGCGGTGCTTCGGGTCTAAGCTGTGTTCCGTGCGCCAGTACCCTCATGTGGCACGTTCACACCCAAGTGAGTACTACCCATATGAATGACTTTGCACGTCTGTTGATCTTGTTTTTCACAGGTCACGAACGTAATATGAGGGTTAACTTGGTAGAAGACCCACAGCTTTAATGGGGATGAGGCGAGACTGGGCACCAGGTGTGACAGCAGGCGATATCTAAGTGTGCGCCTACATCGGACGTACTTGCCGCCTCAAAATAGCCCAAATTCATCTCAACGAGTGAGATTACAATAGCTCACTATCAAATTCAACTTTGATGTCCTGAAAGTCATGCAAATGCTCAGATATTCACAACAGGGCGCGGCATCTCGTGAGGCACAAAATGTCGGCCACAACGCCCAGCGCGAAAGGCGAAATATGCGCCCACTACTGCTGTCACGGTGTGTGCCATTGTGGGCAGCGTCAATCAGGTGCGCTTGCTTCAAGCTGATTCATACGACGTACTGCTTGTCATCATCAGTGGCATTGACATGCTTCTGTTTCTCTTCTGCGTGATGCTTATCGTGCGCATCCAAGGTCAGAAGAAGCTCTTTCATCATCACACGAAGCGCTTCTCATGATCGTGACAGCTCCGCGCCTGTCTTGACAGGACGCACTGCGGCACATAAACATTAGCTGTGAAGATCACATGCTACGTTTGCTCTATCGTTCATCGAGGAGGCTCAGTGGTCTTATTGGGAGCTAGGTCTTTGGTCGGTCACATCCATAACACGCGTGTACACTTCGACTTGCGTCTCCACTTCTTTGCGATGCTCATAAGTTTAGTCCTAGTCCCGTATGTAAAGGTCATCACAACGGCCCTACTGAAAATAAACACTTGAAAGGTACGTTGATCTCCTCATCACAGATTCAGATGCTTGTTATTTATAGCCTTTTCCTGTGCGGAAGCGCTAGGTCAAACAAGGGTCTACACCTGCGCCAATGGTACACAAGCGACGACCTTAGATGATGCCTGATCATCTTGTCTCCTCATCGGAACGCATTAGTCATACCAATAGCGGAATCAAGCATCGAACAACCGGACTGAGTTGTCCGCGGTGGTGTAGCGCACGACCGGGTAAGTTATAGGCCGACTACTGGATGGAGCCCGATGAAACATGGCGTTCTACCCAATGTAAGACAGTAAGTCAACAACGTAATACAATCATACCATCACAAGATATGTCAACGTCAGTTCAGATTGAAAAACAGTTGATCACCAATCCATATTGCAGGCAATGGAATGGACATCACGAGGTTTTGCATCCGCAGTCGATAATAATGGTCAAGACAGGACTGACACCACAGGACGCGCTTAGCTATACGCTGATGATCAAGGTCTGTCTTCCATGGTTGATTCTGGCCATCCTTTTCATTCAGGCACAGGAAAGAATGGGTTGGTCCAGCTACATAAATTGACCCCGAGTCGCTTTGCATTGCGCACAGTCTGCCTCAACATGTGCGGTGAAAAGTACTTCGCTGTGCGTCAGGTTTTGATCGCTCCGACTCGCGAACTCATGATATGCTATCTCATAGATTCAAGTCTCGGGTCTATGGGTAAACGGCTATGCTGCTGATTGGGATTTATCTATTTGCTCACTCTTCCGGGGATAGGCGGTGTCGGTGCTTTACGGTGAGCTTTCCCTCGGTATTACTGGGTTTCCGCTTGGAGTACCGCGACTTATGTCTTGCTAGGCCTTTACATAGCAGTATTTGGTGGCTCGATCTACGTGCTTGTATACCGGCGGCCCAACACGTACCATCTGGGCTCATCGATAGCATTGTTTCTGCTCACCGCTACTTACATGGCGACTATCCTGGCGCAGATTCTTGGCGAACCGGTCATTACTTCAAGCAGCACAATCGCTAATGGCAACACAGCCTCACCGTGCAGCGCAGGGAGTTCAGAGAGGCTGCACGAAGCCTCAACGGCGGATCTTCTTATTATAATAGAAAATGTTGTTCTCACATCCACAAGGTTCGTATATCCTTGTTGCAGTTTACCGTGGCTTGTTCTGATATCCGGGGTGACAAGTTTGATTGCAGACGGAGTATTGGTAGGTTAAAGTATAGTGAATGTGTCGCACTGAGACTGATAAACCCTACGTCAGATGTATCGGTGTCTGGTTCTGTGGCCGCATCGACTTGGCCGCCCGATCGGAATTCTACTAGGAATTCTCCTTTTAGCGGAGGCAGGTGCGTTCAACCATTGTGCTTTCTCATTACACAAAAGTGATACTGTTTTCTATCCATAGCAATCGGATACGCCATCCCGTACTACAATGCACAAGCGTACTTCATTGTACGACAAGAAACCCCTGCGAATGAAGGGATGTTGTCACCAAAATGGATTGAAGTATTAAACACCGGGAACAACCTTAGCACGGCAAATACCATCTTTGGATTAGCTGTCAACGCTATTGCGACGATCCTTATCGGTAAGACAATTGTACATCACCTGTGCATCGGACAGAAAACTAATGGAATCCATTCTACAGCATCGCGCATCTGGTACATGGCTCACCAGCTGGAGAACATGATGGGTAGAGCATCTGGAGTTCGGTATCGGGCAGCCATGTCCATGATGTGGAGATTTTCACCTTTCTATGTCAAAATACTGATTGTTCTATATAGCATAGAATCTGGCCTCTTGATATCAACAACGCAGCTGGTCACGACTTGTACAACCCTTATTGACAGTACCGTATTATATGGTGTAAGCAGTCATGTATCTGGTGCCTTGCTGCAATGCTCACGATGATACACTACTATCTCAGCAAGAGATTTTCGAAATAACCCAGATGTTGGTGGTCGGTCATTTCTTTACTATCCTAGTTCCTCGTGTGACCTTCGTCGGCGACAGGTGATCGCTCCGACATTGATTATCTTGCGGGTTGGGATGGGAAAAGGCTTCGACAGCGTAGTGGAGACGGAACACCAGCATCACGCTTCTCAAGGCCTTCGTGAGACGCAGATCAGGTCAATCCGCTTCGCCGAACACCGCACGACGATCACCAATGGCTCTCACCTCGCATCTCTTGGAGCGATCGTCCCAGCGACAGAATTGGATCCGGAAGAAGATGCGCATAGCGCAGATTATAGTAGTGGATATTCGAATACCTTGGGACAGGCAGAGGGCACAAAAGCAGAGAAGGTGGAGGTCGGTTTGAACGTTGCTTGACTCTACACTGCCGCTAGATCCCTTTCTCTAAGATATTCACTGTACACCGTGGCGGACTTTTGGTTTCACCGAATGCATTTATACACTGCGCGTCTGCTCGTATGTAGACAAGGCCCGTCTCTTATTTAATGGGCTCTGCACCTGCACTACCGGCAGCCTCGCCTACGCAAACATTCTTCAGTGCGCACATGCTATGAAGGTGAACGCCCCAAGTCGGGTATGGATAATGGGGATACGACGAATCCCCCGCGTACGAGATGATTGAAACTTCGAGCATAAAGACTTGTCGCATAGCATGCAAACCATGCGAAGCCCAGAATGGGTCGCTTGAGGGTGTGACTGCCGTCGTCCCCTGTCGCGGGGAAAAGCACAGTAAAGCTCACCTTTCCACGTCGTGAAGCGACGCCATAAGGGTACATTCCACGGCGCCCATTTTTATCCATTGACAACCCTCGTCACTCAGCGCTAGAAAGCTTTCCTGACTTCCAACCGACCTTGACCCAAATACTCAAGGACACCCTGAATGTGTAATTCCATGTGAGCACAGAGCAATGGTACTCTACAAACTCACCGAAATGGATTGATTCGCTGCGCGCCCTCGGAGCTCACATTCCATCAAGCTTCAAGTGTCGCATAGGATGGCGTGCAGCGTAGACATTCGACATCGCGTGACGTCCAAAATACCATCGTCGAGGGCAGATGGTCCGGATCGGCTCGGTAGCATCGAGAGTAGTGCCATGACCCGTTCTGCTGCAGCGACGCCTTGTTACACGGAATGGCGGTGTGCCCAGGGCGCGCGGAGAGAAGGTCGGATGGCTTGGCCAACCGCATGAAAAGCAGGGTATCTGGATTCTTGCGCGGGAGGCGGGCGTGCACTGGCGGCTCCAGATTTTGCGCAGGGCCCAACATGGCACGCGGTGTTGTGCAGTGACAACGCGAGCGTCTTGCTCATTGAAGTGCTTGTCGATCCACATGCGTGGACCGCCACTGGGACGAATGTTGCGGTCGAGACCCTTGCGACTTTATTGATATTAGCATCGGCGTCGTAGTGAGGCATGGCGTACATACATTTTGATAGCATGACAAGGGAATTGCCTGTGTCCACTTCTGCGATACCCGGCAGCACGTAGATAGGTCATAGCTGGATAAGCGCTGCCATATGATGCGGGCGCTTCCTCGCAGATTATCTTCCCTGTCCAAGTCCAGGACGTATGCAGTCTCGATATCCGAAGCAGCAGCACTTCGCCCAGATAACGAAAAGCATAGGTAGAATCTGCAGCTAGAAAGACACTGAGGACGTCATCTTCAGGATGCTGAAAAGGAGTCCATCAGAAGGGAATTGTCGATTGCAGCCACAGAACAGGACAGATGGAAAGATTATGCAATCTCGTATGTTTCAGCAACTGGCGCGTCACGTCGAACGGGGGTGAGCCTGGCAAAGCTCCTTCTAGATGGGTTGCAGACAACTGCCGACCTCTCTCCGAAGGAAGATCACGTAAGACGTGTCGGTGAGGGCATCGGAGTTAGAGAAGACAGGACTTTGTGATGTGGGCGGAGAGTAGCGAGAGGTCGGGAAGTTCGTTACCAGAGACCAACCAGAGACAATTCGTCAAGAACCAAGTACCAGTCTTCGAAATGCATCCTCATGTTTCTGCCTCAGTTCAGCTACGTCCGATCGCTCCAACAGCCCGTTCAGAGCTTCCTTGTATAAGACACGCGTGTTGATACATTTTGAGTGGATTCGCTGTGTCGGTAGAAGAGTCCATCTGGACGCTGAAGATCCAGAATGCGGACCACAGAACCTCCTTGTTGGCGGCAATCGACGAAGTGCATAAGAGTGCGAGTTCCGTGTCTGTCGTAGTGGAAGTACAATGAACATGGGACTGAGCTCGCATGTCGATACCTGACGTACCTGAGACTGTTAGCATCGGCATCCCGTTGCTAGTGAACGGAAGTGTCTGCTGACCAACACGAAGCACCAATAATCTCCGTCGCGATTCTCGAAAGCCCGGGTATCATGATCCTATCCAAAGAGAGGAGACAATGATCTGCGAACAGCATGTCCCTACGGAATACATCCTTGAGATAGGTTCTCGACGGGATAACGACCGACCCGAAAGAAGCTTTGCTTCACTTCTAGACAGCTATAAAGACAGCAGACCTGTCCGACGAAGTCCTTCAATCGAAAGTCCAGAGGATCCTTGTCGCGTTCAGTACGATAAATCAGTGACACTGAGGAGTACGAAACGCTCTTGGTCAAGCTTCATGTGCGAAAGAGGCTTACACTCACAACTTCCGGCACAGATTCTCCCTAACTTCTCCTGCTCCATGCCGCGCTTCCTCCGCTCCTGCTGGCCTGCTTGAGCATCCCTCTCTGAAGTGCTGATCGTCCACCTCTGCTTACTTGACCTGTGCCCCAGCGTGTTCACACATGTCCAGCAGTGAGTTTCAAGAAGATATATCTTTAGAGATTGGAAAAGTGTCGTCAAACGAGCGAAGGGTGCGATGAGGGACTCATAAAAAGAGATGGTAGAAGATATGTACATACGCGGCGTGAACTTGGCAGTGAGCCGTTCTTACGGGCGGCCCGAACGGCACGGCAACTTGCGAACGGCGGGCCAGCCGCGCGGTTTCTGCTCTGCCTATCCGCGAGTGCAACGGTCATCGTTCCTCCATCTCTGTCATACGCTCAAGGCCTGAAGGCCTGAAGGTTTACACCCTCGACCTCGAGGTCGCATTGAAATAAGAGGCAATTGTAGAATGTTCTCGCTCTCTGGCAACGCGTGTCGTGGGCGTGCGAGTCGCGGTCCGCCTGCCACTCAGACTTCGAGCCCTAGATGGGACCAACAACGGATGGTCGGGGACGTGGGTCAAGTTTGAGGGTAATTAAGGTGCATATTTTCTTCAACTCAAGCACTGACCTGGCGAGCTGATGATGTTACTTATTCACGGAAGCGTTCGAAAGAAATTCTGGCGCAGTTGGTCACGAAATTAAATACAACAGCGTTGTATTGTAAGCGATCATCCGAATGGATGCTTATTCTTTCAGTCTTACCTGCCCGCCGTGGGATGACTGAGGAGCGCGGGAGGATCCATCGTTCTGTCAAGTAAATATCCTATGAGCAACGCGGCTGCTGGCCTATACATATTGCCGTGAAATTGAAAGTCGGGGTCGCCCTTGCTGACGTCCGTTTCGGACATGTAGGTACACCTGTACTCGCCGAACAGCTTGAAGAGCCGTTGCCGTCGCCGCTGCGGTTTTACCTCTACTCTTCAAGGCTGTGAAGGTTGCTGGAATATCATCTACATCAGCAGCAATTGGTGGTGAGATGTGGTCGCCCTCGATGACCAGTAAAGTCCTTAGTTTCAGCATCGTCTCCGGAATTCCCATTGACTATTTTATTCTGCAGGGCACAGCCTGTCAGAGGCTTTCGAGAACAAATTCACGAAGATCCTCCAAATTGAAAAACGGCATGTTCCGCGNGCGGTGCGTCAGATAGGAGAATGCCATCCAGCAAGTCTGAAAGACTCTTGCCAGCTGGCGAAGCGCGGCGGAGGCAATAGCAAGACGTAGGCGTACATATCCAGTTCTCAGAGACTACGACACATGCTTAGTACGTGAATATTGGCAGAAGGACCCTGGTCACGGATCGCGTCCAGCTTCTGCATCGGGCAAGCGTTGAGCTACTATAGGAAACCTACCTACGGCACTATGCCTTCCAAATCCGAATATCGCACAGAAGATTGCCAAGAGCTCCATCAGCTTCTAAGGCTCGTATCCATCCCACTGGTCGTGTAACACTCACAAGTACTGCTCCTCGATTGTTACTGTCCACCCGCTGTTTTGCGATGCTTTCGTCAACGTCGCTTGCTTCCAGCACCGCATGGCTGTGGTGCGTGTATCTCATGTTCTACAAGTATATCATCGTCTCCCTTATACGCTATCTATGTGTAGCACGACGCCCACCCACATCTTTATCCTTCCCCTGATGTCCCCTACTTGATGCACCCGCACTGCTCCACATCAGCTATCGCGGCTAACACGATGCCACACATTTTCAAACACAAGCGCGAAATCGACGATAGATTGCGATGTGTCTGGTGTGCGCGCCGTGCGGGTCGACTGTCGGACTCGCTTTCTTGCGCTGACTTGTATAGCGACTCCTCAACCCTCTTAAGAACAACGAAACATGATCAGAATGTGGCTGGCCTCTTGGACTATTTCGACGCTTCAGAACCTTCTTTGGTGTCTGCCGTCGACTCTGCCAAACCCTGACCACGATGATCAGTATTGATCAATTATGATCCTGTCATTTCTACATCTCGACCGCGACGGACAGCCGAATCGATGCTGGCGGCTGCAGCTCACATGCTGCTAGCTATAGGTGAGCGACTGCTTGTCATGGTTCTCGTTGATCCACCGGATGTTAACGACGAAGATCATATGCCTTCAACGCGCCCTATAAAGACCGCCTCCTGTTACATGGATTTTGCACGTTCCATTTTCCAACATGTGTGGAGAGCAGTTCTTCGCTGTACGTTCTAGCATTCCGTTTTCCAATTCGCTGACCGATGAAGTACTCCCTTGCAGGTCACGATTTCTCAATTATGGGTACGTACTCGTACTGCTAAGTAGCTTATCTAGTCCCGTTCTGACTCACCGACATAGGCGACATCTGTTCTTTATGGTCGGCTTTCTTTAATTTGTGGTAAGGCTTGCCACTGAATAAATGTCACTGGCAGGCCTGTACACCGCGCTATTCGGTGGTTCAATCTACGTGCTCCTATATCGGCGCCCAAACAAATATCACTTGGGCGCATCGATCGCGCTGTTCTTACTCACCACGGCGTTCACGGGGGTCACTCTCTCAGAAGTCCTCACGGAGCCAATCATAACTTCAAGCAGTAATATCGTCGATGGAAACACGGTAGTGCCCTGTGCTGCTGGGAGTTCAGAGAGAGAGCACGAAGCGTTGCTGGGTGACCTTCTCGAGGTAGTAATCACCGTCGTCGTAACTTGCATGAAGTTCGTGTGTTCATTCCCTAAACCCTGTCGGCCTTGTATTAACTATCTTCCCGAACAGTTGGATCGCGGATGGGGTATTGGTAAATTCAAGCACTGTGTGCGCGGTGCGAAGACTCATGCACGCCATGGTCTATTAGATCTATCGTTGCGTTGTGCTTTATCCAGAACGACTCGGGCGTTGGGTCGGAATCCTGCTAGGCGTACTCCTACTCGCAGAAACAGGTGCGTCTAAACGGCATGATCTGAACTTGAAACGTAACAGACTATTGACCTTCCCAATCCATAGCAACCGGGTTTGCGCAATCGTATCTTGCAACAGAAGAGTACCACCTCGTGCAGCAGCAAACCTCAGCAGATGAAGGGACACTACCGCCAGGATGGGTCGCGATAACAATCACCTTGACCAACCTTTCGACGGCCAATACCCTTCTAGCATTAGTTGTTAATGTCTTGGCGACGGCCCTTATAGGTAAACTTCCTCGGTACTCGAGTATCTCGCCGGCAAGATCTGGAAAAGATTGACATATTTATCACATAGCCTCGCGGATCTGGCTCATGGCCCATCAGCTCGAGAAAACATTGGGTAGCAAAGCAGGCGTTCGGTATCGCGCCGCCATATCCATTATGTGAGGGCTGAAGTCTATCTTCTGGATTCTGGATATTGATGCCTATTGCTCATGCTCACAGAGTAGAGTCCGGCTTCCTAATAACGGCATCGCAGCTAGTTATGACTTGTACAAACCTTGTCGACACTACTCTCGTATACAACGTAAGTATCGATGCGTCAGCCAGTCTTCTACAACGCTCACAAAACTCTGCGACCTCAGAATCTGATTTCCAGCATAAGCCAGATGCTCGTGGTCCGTGATTTCTTCATTATTCTGTTCCGATTCCTGATTCTCTGCTTCTCCATGACAGGTGATCTCCCCGACACTGATCATCGTGCGAGTCGGGCTGGGACGGGGCTTCGACAGCGTAGTGGACACAGCGCACCAGCACCATGCCCCTCAAGGTGCCCGCGAGACGCAGATCAGGTCCATCCACTTCGCCGGACCCCGCTCGATCACCACCGACGCTTCCCACATCGCTTCTCTTGGAGCGCTCGTTCCAGGCCCAGAGTTGGAGATGGAAGGCGACGCAGATCGTGGCACTGAGCATTTGAATGCAGAGAAAGCAGGAGGCACGAAGGCCGAAGTTGCTCCAGGTGTCGTCTGATTTTCGCTCTACAACCTCCAGATCTATCGATACTTTCTTAGCTTGTTTCTCGATTACTTTCTTGCCTTTACTTATACCCCATGTTCTACGCTCACAGCAGGCCTTCGATTTCGTGGACTTTATTTATTCGACCACGTCCATGACAGGCATCAGACACTTCAGCACACCAAGCGCACCTACCGTAAACGTGTGCGAGAGCAGACCCGTGGCGAATAGGCGGTCTAATGAGACTGGCTGCTACCGAGCTCGGGGTCGTGGTGTGATCAGAGTCAGAGTCAGCGCGGCAGAGCGCCTCCGCCATGCTGTGGAAAAGGAGCAAGAGCGGGACAGATAAAAGGAATATGTAGAAGAGGGTCCCAGGTTCTTAAAGGAAATGGACGAAGTAGGGTTCGAACTCGACACCCATAAACCACGTGGCCGTCACCAACCGTCAGCCTGCACGCTTTAGCCATTGAGCCACGGGAGCACCTTGCCGTAGGTCACAAATGGCAGTGCGGCAATATTGCCAGTCGACGTCGATGAGACCTGTCCTCCCACCGCATCACCATTAGCATCGAACATGGCTCTTGAACCGACTTGAAAGTTTTCATTTCTGGTCCTGTCGAATTCAAAAAGACCTGGGGCCATGTCGACAGGTTGCTCCAATCCAACATCATAGGTACGCTATCCAGCCAAGCGTTTCGTAGAAGCCGCTTACATTTAGTGAGAAGGACAACATGATATAACAGGCAGCAGCACGGTTGAAGCTTCCATTCGCTCCTTGCCGCACAGAACTTGGAACCGTGTACACATTGTAAGGTACGGGCGTCCTGATTCTCCCTGAGGCGCTGCTGATCGTCTGTTGTTTCTATTCAGACAGACGACTTCGTGCTCTCGACCATGCCGCTTGATCGTGCGACCAGACTGCCGAGATGTTGGCTCTTACATCTCGGGCAAAGTGACATCCAGCAGGGCTGTTCCGAATCAAGTAGAATGTAATCCGTCGACATCTGCTCTGATGCCTCCGCGGGCTCAACGAGGGCAGTTGACGGCAAACATACCAGCCGCAATCATGCTGAAGAGGCGTATTCGGAGCGTAGGTTTGGTTTATTTTTATAGTGACAATATCCACTCCTATCGCATACTAACCGCCTCACGCACAGCCGGCCTCGAAGCATTCTCGCCGACGCGGCCTTGAACGCTACAAACAGTGTGGCCATATTCAAACCTGAGACGAGCCTTGCATGATTGCCGGGCATGCAAGCGGCGTCACCCGGGTGCCAGATGAGAGATCGCACAAGTGAGGAGATCCTTTGCGCCGACGCTTTTGCGGATTTTGAACGCTCAATACATACAAGGGGTACGAAGATCATCATGATATGTGCTATTGTTAGGCCTGACTTCGAAGTGTTTGATCTTGTTATCATATTGTAGGCGGTAAAGTGGACATCAGGACATCTTCGTGGGTTCGTGCCTTATACTGCCTCGTCTGCGTGCCGACACGAAGCCTCTGTGCTCATATGACCGGGTTATCAGCAGGCGCTTGTGCCGCACCGCAAAAACGTGTCTATCAACGTATTCCAAAATAACGAGAAGTAATTTATGCTCAAGTTGGAGATTGGTATGCGACCTGTCTATCTGATTCATCTTCATCCACAGCTAACGAAAGAACGCAGAAACACGTATACAGATGCAGATAGACCGTATAGGGCATGTTGGCGCTGTATCAGTGCCTTTGGTGACGCTATCAAGGCATGGGGCACAGGGCACGCGGTGGGAAGCCATAGACGCCATCTCGGTGCCGATGCCTGACATACAACATATGCAACGCGGATGCCTCGGCAGAATCTGCTGCTGTCCCGTGGGTCTCGACGCTTCGCGCGTCCTTCTCTTGGCATACCAATGCCAATAAGAATCGATGAGGAGTCGGAGACGATCAAGAGCTGCAGGCGCCATAGTTCGCGTCAAACCACCCGCCACTCGTTACCACTAGGTCTCCCCGGGTTGTCGAGGACTCTGTCGATCTTGAACAGGCGTTTCTATCTAAGCGCGTTCTGGAAGGATACCCTTAGCTCGTTGAGCGCCGTACAGCCTCTTTCTTCATCATGTGTGGACAACAATGGTATTCTGTGCGTCGTGCCGTTCTTAATGTAACCTTTCGGCTGACGAAATCTTTACTTTCAGATTGCGATCTCAGACCTATGGGTGCGTGGACATCTGTCAATCAGACTTTGTTCAACTAACTCATCTAATTTTGGTCAACCCAGGCGGTGTCTGTGCTGTACGGTGAGCTCATCTACGCTAGTGTTCTTCCTTGAATCATCATGACTGAATATCTCGACAGGCCTCTATGTCGCGTTGTTTGCAGGCTCGATCTACGTGCTGGTTTATCGCCGGCCAAACACATACCATCTTGTCGCAACCATCTTGCTATTCCTACTCACCACCGCGAGCATGGGGATCAGCCTGGGCAGCGTCCTCGGCGAACCGATCCTAACTTCAAGCAGCGTCATCGTCGACGGAAATACAGTCGGGCCATGCGCGTCAGGGTCGCCAGAGAGGGTCCACGAGGCTTTGAGAGCTGATCGCTTGGAAATCGTGACTTCTGCCTTAACTGTTTGCATGGTGTTCGTACACCTTTTTTCATATTTATCGTCTTTTCTCTGACGGCGGCTCTGAAGTTTCATAGCAGATAGTGTATTGGTAAGTTTGATTGCGTCGAATACGATACCGCGACTCATCCTTGCCGCGTAATTTGATTCTCAGGTCTATCGCTGTGTGGTGCTGTGGTCACGGCGACTTGGACGCTGGATCGGGTTCCTGTTGTTATTGCTCCTGCTGGCCGAAGCGGGTGCGTTCGAATCCGTGATTGCTGGTCTCAAGTGTTAACTTTGGCTTTGGCGTCCACAGCAACGGGGATCGCACAAACCTACTATGCGGCCGCAGTATATCTTCAGGAGCGACAGCAAACCCCCGGGAGCGAAGGCACATTCTCACAGAGATGGATCGACATCTTGAACACTATGGCCAACTTCGGTGTGGCTAATAGCTCTCTGGGGTTAAGTGTTAATATAATATCAACAATCCTTATTGGTGAGTCTCCTGCGTGTTGCCGGTGGAACCTCGAAGAGGACTGATGTGCTCGATTATGCAGCCTCACGTATCTGGTTTATGGCACATCAGCTCGAGAAGACATTGGGCGGCGAGTCGGGAGTCCGGTATCGGGCGGCCATGTCTATGATGTGAGTATTTTTGTTGCTCGAGATTCTCGCGTACTGAGACCTCGTTCTCGCAGCATCGAATCTGGCCTCTTAATATCTGCGTCTCAACTGGTTGTAACGTGTATAACCAACATCGAAAGCGTCACAATATACGGCGTAAGCGACAATGTCTATTATTTCCGTATTACGCTCAGCCTGCGCTACGATAGGCCTTGGTTTCCGACATCTGCCAAATGCTACTAGTAGGTTGCCTCTCCATTATCGCTTCATATTTTCCCTCTAAAAGTTTGCTACTTGGCAGGTGATCGCTCCGACATTGATCATCGTGCGCGTCGGCATGGGACAAGGCTTTGACAACATCGTAGAGACGCTGCACGACAACCACACATCGCAAGGCGTCCACGCGACACATCTCAAGTCCATCCGCTTCGCCGAGTATCATACCACCGACACCTCCCACCTCGCGTCGATGGGCGGAATTACTCAAAGCACTGGGCCGGAATCGGAGACAGACGTGCGGAGCACAGACAATGACAGTAAGCACTCGGGTATCTTGGAAAAAACGGAAAGCACAGGAAAGACCGAAGTGGAAGTCCCTCTAAGCATCGTTTAATTCCACTCTTTACCACCAGATTTCAGGCTGCTAATATTCATTCGCCTTTTCCGACCATTTTTATAGTGTATCTCTCAGATTCTCTGGTGTATTCTACGCTGCACAATCAGTATTAGTCTGCCTTCGCTTTTGCGGGAAACGGGTTTGATAGTATTGTAGAGGTGGCGCACTAAAACCAGCTGTCTCAAGAGCGTCACGAGACGCAGGTCAGGTCCGTCCAATTCGCTGCGGGCCACGCTGCCCCTGCCACTGAAGTATTGACGCCTCAGCACGCATCAATGGGCGCTATTGTTCAAGTCGCTGGGTCAAAGTCGGATGTAGACCTACATAGCGCTGATGGAGCCAACGAGAATTCGGATGGCTGGTACGATCGAAGGACCAGGCAGGCGCTGCGAACTTGAATATTAATTCGAAGGAGATAGAAGAAAAATCGCTTCGAGATTGTCTCACCCAGTAGACTACTGGCACCTTACCGAAAATATGTCGTCATCTTCTGTTGTATGTCGTATGTGACGGGGCAAGCCTTCGATGTAGTGAAAGAAAAAGTCCACTGTGAGGGTCGAACTGGGTGTATGAGGCGGACTGACGAGCGCTTATCCGATGTTGCGTCTAACCGCCGGCGTCTCCCTTGAGTCTCTTTTGACTCTTCTGTACGCTCAAGCGATCCACCACCGTTTATAACCTGGCTTGCCTGCGGTGACCGCCCTTTGAGATTCTGCGCCTCAAGTCGCGCTGGGTTCTGTATCGCCGTCTCATCGACCACTGTCTTGTCCAAGCTCCACGGTTGAAATTTCTTTCTTCTGTCCACGCTGTTGCCACTGAGGTATTTTTGGATTCCAGCGAACGCCGCCTTGCATGCATCACCATCACCATCTCTGCTGATCTTCCAGTGATCGGCGTTCTCTTTGGTCCCTGGGATGATGCACGCCTGCATCATCTAAAGCGATGCTGTCACCTGTACTCTACAGCTTCGCACTTGCTCCCGCTGTTGATGGTGCGGATTAGGCACAACGAAGACGATGCCAGGTTCATCGTCGGGGTCATCGAAGATCATCGTAGAATCTTGGGACGCCCGGTACTCCCTGGGCTGTTCGTGACTAGTAAGCATGATCAGACACTGTTATCTCGACAAGTTCTCACATTACCAGCATCAATTGACACTGGGTACGGTTCATTTCGATCCAAAAATTGTATAGTGACATCCAGGCCGGCATTTTGCCTGATCTAATGAAGGAGAACAGTTGCTTTACAGATTCACTGGGCAGCTATCGACGTCGCATCGGTGTCTGTAGCTTGCGACATTGTGCGGTGCAAGTGAAGATTGACGTTATGGACCAGCATAGCACCAAATCAACATCTTCGACTCGCTTTGCGCTGTGTACACTGCACCGTCGTATCATGAAGCGTTGAGCACATGGTGAGTCACTAAGAATACCATCCAAGTCAATATCATCGCTTACGATAAGACAGGCTGGCAGACTAAAAAAAGTGCGCTATGATCTTACGTTTTTAGACGTACTGCTCACACAATCCTCGTGTTACGACAATCGGGTGTCAATGGCGATGAAGGACTAATAGCCGGGGATGAGCCTCTCGAGGACGCGCCGATCGCCGTGTGAGTGGTCTCATCTTCTAGATCCTCGGAACCAGGACTTATAGTTAGAACATCTTAGGAAAATGGGTTTCGTATACCTTCCTCAGCCATGTGAGAAAGTTACTCCGCTGTACGCCATGTCTTTTACTCCCTGGTTTATTAGGCTAGAAATTTGTGGGAATCGAGACAGGTGAGTCACTATAAATACGGTCTATCTCAATGCTGAAGCGCTGACAGCTGAGATGCAGCGGAAACTTGGCGGAAACCGTCCGACTTGGCAGAGCCTTATCACGATGATCAGCAGTTGATCATGGTGGCCAAGGACCAAGAGGCTCTCCCTGTCGCACTCGCAGATGCAAGGGTATCCAGTGTCTGCCATCTGCAGTTCGTGGTGATCATCTTCCGCCTTCGCAAAGCAAGCAATTATAGTGAGAACACATCCTATAAAGACGGACTCGGTTCATTGAGATCTCGTGCATCCCTTCAACGGTATGTGCGGAGAAACGTTTTATGCTGTACGTCGTCGTGCTGTCCATATCCTGATTTCCTAGCTGACGAAGCATTCCTTCCTTCGCAGATTGCAATATCACGACTATGGGCACGTAGTGGTGTTGTCTTGGTCTAATTTTATCTTCTGACTTTACTAGAACAGGTGTTGTCTGTGCTCTATGGTGAGCCATCTGTCGATTTTTTGGCCTGAGTCTAAGTATCATGGCTGAATATTTGTCAGGTCTCTACGTAGCTTTATTTGGCGGCTCGGTATACATCCTATTAACTAGGCGGCCAAATAAGTACCATCTGGGTGCATCAAGTGCAATGTTTCTGCTTACCACTGCCTACATGGGAATCATCCTGACGCAGGTTCTTGGTCAACCGATCACCACGTCGACCAGCGCTATCGTCGACAGCAGTACGCTCGTGTCATGTGATGCAGGAACGCCTGAGAGGGCGCACGAAGCCCTCATGTTTGACCTTCTCCAGGTTGTACTTGCTCCAATAACCACTTGCATTAGGTTCATACGTCCATGTCGCATTTCGTTTCATCCGCGTACTGACAAAGCCTTTGAAAGTCTAATCGCAGATGGAGTACTGGTAGGTTCAAGCGTGTGGGGCGTGTCGCAATGACTTATATGGTCACTGTATCTTAGATATATCGCTGCGTGGTGCTGTGGCCACAACGGCTTGGACGCTGGGTCGGAATGGCGCTAGGAACACTCCTTCTGGCGGAAACTGGTATGTCCCGACATTAACTAAAAGTATCAGAATGCGTGGAAGTGATGTCTTCTCATATCTATAGCAAGTGGATTTGCACAATTGTACTTTACGTCAAAAGTGTACTCCCTGGAGCAGCAACAGACTGTTTCTACTGAAGGGACACCACCTCCAATATGGTTCAAATTAGTGCACAATGCGAACACCTCGCAGACAGCCGATAACTTCCTGGCATTAGCTGTCAATGTCCTAGCAACGATCCTCATAGGTGAGCTTACCGCACACGGCTAACAGAATCCAAGAGACTCAAAACCATCGGCCATGCAGCTTCGCGTATATGGTTCATGGCCCGACAGCTGGAGATAACATTGGGGAGGGCGACGGGAGATTGGTACCGGACTGCTATGTCTATGATGTGCGTTTTTATTGCTTGAGATCTCCATGTACTCATTCGCTACCCTTAAAGCATAGAGTCCGGCCTCTTGATAACAGCATCGCAGCTGGCCATGACATGCACAATCCTTGTCGACAGTGTCGCAATATACAGTGTGCGTTCTTGAATATTTACTTTTCTATGCCATTAGTCAACTAGTCATCACCTACCAAACTCAAATTACGTTTCCAGCCCTTAATTTCTGACATTGTCCAAATGCTGACGGTCGGTCATTCCGTTGCTTCGATTATATTTGTTATAACACTTCCTTCTTGACAGGTTATTGCTCCGACATTGATCATCGTGCGGGTGGGCATGGGGCAGGGATTCGACAGCGTCATAGAGACTGCACACGAGCACCAAGCCTCGCACGGCCTCCGCGAAACGCAGGTCAGGTCAATCCGATTTGCTAGCCGCCCCACCACGACCGCCGAGGGTTCCCACCCCGCATCTGTCGAAATAAACATTCGAAGCACTGCGTCGGAGTCTGATACAGATTCACGCAGTGCATACAGAGGTCATGAGCACTCGGACGACCGGAAAGAAGTGGAGGATGTGGATGCAGAGAAGGCAGAGGTCGCTCTGGATACCGTTTGATTTTGGTCTCATCTGCGGCTAGATTAGTTATTGTTGTCAGTTTTAGAGACCCTTATGTGACTCTCTGTTGTACTTACATATCGTGGCAGATTTCCGATATCATATTTAACTTTTCTGTCAAGTTTTCGATGCGTTGGTCCTCGTCTTCGACTCAAGCGTCGCTGCACACTGGGCCGAACGTGCTTCAGCAAAATGCTCATGGGAAGATCGAATGGCGTTGCTAAGGTCTGACGGGGACGTGTGCAGCGCGGAGTTGCCGGCTTCAGCGTGTCCATGCTTATACATGAATCTCTCAGTTGGCCCTGGTAAGTTCACTTTGTCGTAGCATCACACGTTTGGAGGGTTGCGCGTTGGTATATGGGATGGGCGCATGCGCTGAACTTGAAGACCGCGTTCGTATCAGGTGAGCTCTGTCAGGCACACGACCATTTAACTGGGATTTAACCCCTGTTTTATCAATGCTTGACGTCGTGCGATGCTCAGGACGATACCCGCATCTGGTCCTGTTCTCCGTGAACCCGTGCTCTCTGTGAGCCCTGTACTCGTCGCCGTGAAGCGTACCCCCTGTGAGCTTGTTTACCTATAAGCACTACGCTTCACGAGCTGTCGCGAACTACTGCAGCGTAGCCGCGGGCCTTGTTGACAAACTTCGTGTCTGCTGAGGTGAGTGCTTCGCCTCGTGGCTTTCGAACTTCGTGTCTGCACGGGAGCCTCTCATCTCGCTTACCTGGCGCTCGCTCTATTTCTTCGCTCGACTCGCTTTACTATCTCATAGTGGCATCAGAATGGACGCAGCGTTGTGCTATCTAACGCCCGATCCGGTCAAGTCCTCCCGTCGCGTGTCAAGACCTCATTCAGAGCGCGGTCGGTGAGCCAATGGATAGGCTTGCTTTATTTTCAGCGACGTCCGATGATCTCCTTCAGCTCTCAGAGGTTCTATGTTGACCCCCGGGTGTCACGCTGTTGATGTCAAATTCGGACGAAATTGCTTTTGAGAGGAAACGTGTTTTGCATCGAATTTTGAAAGAAGCAGAAGAGCGAAGGTGTGAAATGAACACATCAATCATATCTCTAGTTCAGAATTTTGTTCGCTGCCCGGACATGGTCCCAAGTTGAATACGCCAGAGTCGGTCGTAGATAACTGAAGAACGGCCTAACGTGGGATCGAACCTAAGGCTTGCTTTGCTTCCCGTAGCCACATCATGGCCAAATTGGTTAAAACTATGGAAAGCGGGAGTGAGCAGCTTCATAAATCATTTTCGGATCACCGGATCGGCTATCGGCTACCGGATTTAGACATCCGGCATCACAGACCGGCGCGTCACGTCACACCATCACATATCGTCACCCCGCCCCCCCGCAGGGGCGCTCCCTCATCGCGGCTCATTGACATCGTCCTGCACGATGAGCGAAGGCCGCTGTCAACGTCGCCCACGACGACGGCGATGTCAGTTTAGCCGTAACCTGTATTACGTAATCTATCGTCGGAAGCCTGTGTAAAGATGGCCTTATATCTTCGGATCCAGATACTGTACAACATCGAGAGTAGCACCATCATTTTCAAGGCGATTCTAATGGTATATAGCAACACAATTTTCGACCAAATTTCAGAGACTGACATATGGAAACATCCGAAAATGAGGGAAGGAGAAATTGTGAAAGACTCTACATTGAATGCCTTATCAGGCCGGAATTTTGATACATAGACTCCATGAAACCATGCATATGAAGCACAATACAGGTGGTTCCATGTGCCATGAATTACATACGAAAAATAAACCAAATACATCAGAACAACACCGAACGTACCAAATGGCGTAGATCCCGCCTGAAGAACCGCATGAGGTGCCGCTCAAGTGAGCTTGGGCTCCGCCCGCACGTCAGACCTGTTCGACCATGGATCGCGAGGTTGTTGCGCACAGGCGCGCGTTGATGTGTCCATAGTATGTGCCCGCACGTGGGCGAGCAACTAGGCATGGATGCGCAAGAGACTCTCAGATCACAGGCCAGTCCGGCCGCATAGACGGGTGAGCGAGCACCTGTGGATGTGCAGGGGAGGTAATAGAAACAGGTGGGGGAACACATACGCGCACACGGACAAGCGGGGGAGTGCATATGAATATATGTAGGGAGTGGTGGGCGGTAAGTGCACAATTTTCATATCAAGCCATATTTCGTGCTTACCTTCATACCGCAGTCGTGCATGCCGTCGCAAGGCGCTGCATCTCGTCCAGAAAGGGCCGTCGACGTCAGGATAGGACATGCGTGGCGCCTTTACCTTTATACGCGTGTCGCGTGCCCTGCGAACGTGACGAGACGGCGGTGGTCGATGCTGGCGCTCGCAACCACTTGACGGCAAGGACACAGATTGGGAGGAGAAACCGTTAACAAAAATCACGTACCATGACATGTATACAATCTCACGATGTAGCCTTCGCTCGCGTGCATCGGAGGGCTGCTCCCCTCGTGAATCTGCGAAGACTACCACGCGACGTTTGTATCAGGGGAGTATGCGGATGATGCCTCGCGCACCTTTTGTGTGCCCCGTGCGCGAGGGCGAGACAGCGCACAGGTGGATCGCGTGGCCATCGGTCGATGTATTCGCATGTCCTCGAAGGCGGTATGTATGGGCGCGCTGCATCGGATATGTCCTACAACAGGTCTCCAACCTGCCGTTGGGTGCTTGAGGTGAGAGAGGTGAGAGAGGTGAAGCCTTGTATGCTGACAGTCAGTAACGCGAGCGAAGAGTATAGACGAGATACGCACGCTGTGCACTGCCTATCGCCCGCTATAGCTTGAGCATCTCCTTTACCACTCGCTTGTGATCGGAGATCGCCTTCCGTGACGCATACAAGTGTGGGTGGCTTCGGTCGACGTCCTGAGCGCGGAGACATTGTGGAGTAGATTTCGAGGCTGGTCCCCAACCACTTTTGCACTGATCTCGCGTCGCAGGCCCTCTAGGGTCGCGGAGATGGATGGGGCGCAGTAAGAGTGCTCGTATACTTGGGTATCCAGGGATTAATTGCATGCAGGTGGACGGCAGGTGGGCGAGCAAGTCGGTACAAATGCGCAGGCGGGCGAAGAAGATCATATGTGCATGATGGGGAGCGTTGCGGACGAGATCATAAGCGTGTGCCGGGTATGCGAGCGCACGGGCAGACAGGCGGGGGAGTACTTGTGTACCAGGGCAGAGGGATGGGGATGAGGATTCATTCCAAGTAGTATTGCTTTCAGAGCCTATTGAGCCGTGTGCAATGGATCTCGATCAGTAAGTACTTGCCACAGCATTTCTCCTTTGTACAAGACACCCCACTCAGTATTGCTAGTCAACACATGTATTCATATAGACCATTAGAATCGCCTTGAAAATGCGATTCCAATGGTGCTACTCTCGATGTTGTACAGTATCTGGATCCGAAGATATAAGGCCATCTTTACACAGGCTTCCGACGATAGATTACGTAATACAGGTTACGGCTAAACTGACATCGCCGTCGTCGTGGGCGACATTGACAGCGGCCTTCGCTCATCGTGCAGGACGATGTCGATGAGCCGCGATGAGGGAGCGCCCTGCGGGGGGCGGGGTGACGATATGTGATGGTGTGACGTGACGCGCCGGTCTGTGATGCCGGATGTCTAAATCCGGTAGCCGATAGCCGATCCGGTGATCCGAAAATGATTTATGAAGCTGCTCACTCCCGCTTTCCATATAAAACAGTGAAAACAAATCCAGCCAAGAGATATCAAAAAGATAAACAAGATCTTTCCTGCCTCGCAACCGCGCGAACTTGAAGTACTTTCTCTCCAACAGTACTTTCTCTCCAACATGATCATGCAGCTACAAGGACAGCAAAATGAGCAAGTAGCCCACTGAAGGTCGAACTCACAGCCTTGAATGAATGCAAAGAGAGCAGCCTTAGGACCGGACCGAGCGTCGGGCCGCCCGGCACACAATGAGCGCTTAGCCTTGTCCTTGCTTGTCGCGTCCAGCTGCACTGGCACGTCACCTCCGAGTCTTCCCCGCTGCGAGCATGCTCTCTCC
>SEOQ01000325.1:0-28067 GCA_004679275.1 Dentipellis fragilis
ATCTCTCGAGAGCTGCAGCTGCCTNTTTTTAAAGACCTTCTATAGGAGCCTGCTGCTAGCTACGTGACACTACAGTAGATCAGCCCTATCTACCCCATAGCTATGGCCGGTCTATAGACCAATTCCTGAGCTCTACCGGAACTACGGGTAGCCTACCGTAGATGCCGGTAGATCAGGCACAGATCTGGTAGATCACTGACACATCCGGGCCTGATGACACATTTTCCTGATGTGTCATCCTTGCCCGTTGCACTCTCCTCGAAGGCAGACTCCTCCCTCTGCTATCCACCATCAACTCCAAGACAAGGCTCGTGCCCTCATTCTCTACTTTTGAGAGCAGCAAGTGGATTCTCGATCTGTCAACTTGGGCTGAGCACCCGTGTCTCAAGATGATTGACTGCCCCTTCGAGTTGATGACACATACATTGGCGAATGCGTTGGAGTTCAACTGGGCCAAGTGGGAGCGATGGAGCTACGCTCACGGACAGGGCCACAGCAGTGTTAATGAAGGCTCGTACACTGTCACGAGTAAGTTCACCTGTTCCAAGTTTCTCGTTCGATTCTCATAACTTATTGTTTAGCCAACACCTCGAGCCAGCTCCTCGTCCCTACTGGTGTGGTAGGAGAGACTTGCGATCTGATGCTCTCCAGTTCCGTAATCCTGAAGCTCGAATCCACAGTAGATGTCAAGGCCGAGCATTGGCAGTAAGTATTTAGATTGTGCACCATGCAATTTCCTGACCGCATCTGTCATCAGGAGCGAGGCTATTGCCAAGTGGTCGGCACCTATCCATTTGTCTTCGAATGGAAATTCCGGCATCAATGTGCATGTTTCATCTGATGAAATTATGCCGGACGTGACATACCAATCCGGCTCCCCACTTTCTGTCAATCACCCGTCTTTCGTTGATGCTCTGGCGGAGCTCAAGAAGCACGTGTCCACCATCAAGATCGACGCTCTTGTCACAGAGCTCAGGATGACACTCGAGGGCATTTGGCAGCATCTTTATGCTGGCTCCGCTAAGAGCGAGTTGGCCTTGGGAGCAAAGGGCACCCTTTGCGCACGTCTGCCCGTCTTCACCAAGGGCGGCGACCTCATCCTGGAGCTTTTGCCATACTCGCCAAGTCCGACCAACAAGTTGCAGCCAACATCGGCACCAGCAAGTGTTGCAAGCAAAGTGCAAAACGGAAATGGTCATTCGTCAAACGGTACAACCAATGGGAGTCATACGGTATCTATCGACCTCAGCGCTAGTGCTACGTGGTCTCCCGAGACCAGTTACTCTCCCCTGCATATGTGTCCTGCTGCCACAACCCTGATAGTAATATCTCATACATCCATCTTTCCAGCTTCTGCCATTCCTTCTGGTGTTATTGACACCGTCAACGCCCTGGGCAACAGCATTGTGACGTATCCCTCGGCAACTCCGGTTGCGAAGACGAAGAACAAGGCCGGTGGCGGAATGAACTATCTTGCCACGAGCAAAGTTGAGCCGCATCGTGTTGGTCATGGGGGATACGCTGTCCAGTCTCGTGGTAATGGTCGTGGCCAAATGTTGTAGGTGTTGAGTCGAGGGATTCTCGGAGCCGTTGATAGTATGGTTGTGTGGCTGTCACCCACGGACTCTGGCTCGCAAATAATTCCTCTCTAGTTCGTACGCTTGTCCTATCTTTGTATTAGTACGGTAGCTGTCAATATGGACTCTCGCATCGCATTCAGCAATTAAATAACTTGTACGAAGAAAAAGTGATTATTATATGTGTAATTGAAGCTCCGCCGTGATCGTGAGAAGAAATAACGTAGTGGGCGAGAGTTCTGACTGTCTTCGCTCTTCGTCCCCGACCACCACCATAGAGACGCTGCAGGACTCGGAATCCGCTGAATTGTACATTTCCATGCCCACATCCTGTCTTCTCTGATGTAACGCTCACTTCTGCAATAGCGTTTGCAACGGATCCGTCCCGGTATCCCCTCGTTTCGTAGTCCGTACTTGTGAGCAGCGCTCGTCCACAGACGACTCAGTCTCCGCGGCAGAGGGCCAGCACGAGTCTGCCAGTTGTCTCCTCTCCCTGAAGGCCCGCCCGCATTGGCTTGATGATAACCGAAGACGACAAAGCCGCACTCCGCCTCCTTGTGCAGCATGTCAGCCGTGCTTTTTATGAACCCAAGTTCATTGTCATCATGGACCAGCTGGCGCGGCATCAGGTGTAAGTGTTTCGTTTCTGTTTCGTTCTAGCCTTTGTGGGCAGCATGCGTGGCGAAGGGGATCTGGATGCCCCGGTCTTGTTGGCGCGGAAGGAAAATGCAGTTGGCGGGTCGCTGCAGTGTGCTGCGTGGCGTTTCTTTATCTGGTTCTTAAACATCATTGGTACAGGCTCAAGGACGACGACTTGGCTGGGAGGATGGGTCTGCAGCTCAAGGAGCTGAACAAGATCATGGCTGTCCTGGAGAAGGACCGGCTGATCCAGGTGTGCGTAGCCATGTCTTCATTTCTTTCCGAGACCATTCCGAGTACTGATACTCGCGGGCCGCATGGCAGACATCGCCAGAATGAACTGAAAGAAGGCGCCCAACGCTCTGTTGGAAGACAGTACTTCTACGTCGACTTCCAGCATTTCTGCAATGTTGTGAAGTGGCGGGTGGCTGAGATGCGGCGCATCATTGACTCTGGTTTGCGAAATGTAAGCACACTGCCGCCCGTTCGACGGAGCGCTGTCTGATCCCCTTCCCCTGGCAGGAGCTCGACAACAAGGGCTATATCTGTCCCCAGTGTGGAAAATCCTTCTCCCCACTGGAAGTGGACAAGCTCATCGACTTCATGCGTGGCATCTTCATCTGTGACGTTTGCCACGCCGAGCTTGTCGACAACGAAAATGCAGAGAATGTGAAAGGGAGCCAGGACCGAATGCAGCGATTCAACTATCAGATGCGATTCATCCGGGAGGGTCTCCGAAGGAGCGAGGAAATGGTCATGCCTGCGTTAGTGCAGACACTTTTCATCTTATCACATGCAGTGCTCATTCGTGCCGCGTGCTATCAGGTTTGACGTGGTGCATTTTATTACAAAGAACCTGGGTGTAGACGCGTCTGCGCAGAATGCCGCCGGGGAAACGGACCGAGCGCTCAAGGTCGCTGGCTCCTCGGGCCAGAAGCGACTAGACGAGATTGGTATCGTCATATCGACTGACAAGGACGAGGAGACAATCCGGAGGGAACGCGATGCCGAGGCAGCTGCCAGGCGACAGCAAAACGCGATGCCAGCTTGGCATTTGAAGAGTACAATCACTGGCCATCTCACCGCACTGGGCATCAAGAATGCTGCTACTGATGTGGTGCCCAACGGAGCCGCGAATGGAGCCAATGGCGCTGGAGGGTTTGACGAGAGCTTGAAGGGCCTCGGGAGGGTGGGCACTTCTACAACGTTGAGCGTTGAGCAGCAGAGTGTGGACATGACGCTCGAAGATGTGAAACCTGTGATAAGGGACACTCAGGATAGTGATTGTGAGTTCACCTTTCTGCTCCTCTAAATGCTGATACTAACGGTAACTGTAGACTATGACCAGTATTATGCCTCACTGGCAGCATCCGCCGCGCCCTCGGCGCAGCATACGCCATCCGGGGACTTTGCCTCCCCGGCAGATGATTTCGAGGAAGATCGCAAACCCAACATTGATTATCTCGATGCCGTCAATGAGTACAAAAAGCGGTCGAGGTCTCATGAAGATGAAGGCGATAACGACCGGAAGGTGGCGAAGATGGATGGCATGGGCGTCATGGCCTATGGCGGAGCAGAAATTCTCAATGGAACAGGCCTCGCAAATGGTTCGACAGCGGGGGGGATAGAGGATGATCCTTTTGTCAATGGTATGTCACCGTACCCAGCATCGACGTCGGCATCTGACAATCAGTGCCACTATCTAGTCAATGGGCAAGCTATCCCCTTCTCGCAAATCACCGAGGAGCATCAAGAGCTAATGACGCCCGAGGAATACACCGCCTATTTCGAAGTTATCCAGGCACGGTCTTGAATGGAGGGGGTCTGAGTTTGTTAACATTGACTGGTGAGATCGGCCGGGTGTTGTTTTGGCGTCTGAATGGCGGACATTAGCATGCCTCCAGTATTTACTGATACACTAGATTAAAAGATGTAATGGAAGTGCTCCAGAGAGGTTTAGCCTGCTACTCTTTCATGAGATGTGTGAAGCACGAGCGGCACACCGTAGGATTACTGATAACGAGGATAATCCCACTCGAGCCTAGGACGTTAGCAATTGCCCCGCGGTACCGAATTGAGGCTGACGCAGGGGGGGGCAAAAATGGCTCAGGCGCTAAGAGACAGATTTGGAACAAAGCAACGTCAGTCAACATTCCTTGCAGATCAGATAAACGCACCCTAAACATGTCAGGCGTTGGGGGGGATTGGCACCCATTCGTTGACCCACATATACCGCGAGAACGTCACGTACAGCCATCGGAACCAGACCAACTGGCTCCGGTGCTGCAGCATGGCACGTACAGCCGTGAGGTATTCTCGGATACCCGCCACGAAGATAGCTGTTCTTTCGCCATCTGCCAATTCCTTGCCGCTGGGCTGGAAGCCGAGCCGTTGCAAGATGCGAGTGATGGAGAGGTGGAGTTTAGCGAGAATGGGCGCAGTAGGTCCGAGGTATTTTGATGACGTAGGGATCGATACCAGAGCATACGCATGGACGTCGTGTCCTCGGGGTGACAGTTGAGATAGAAGGTTCGAAACGCCGTAATACAGGGACAAGTGGTTCGGATGGGAAGAGATTCCGCGCTGGTCGAATGTCAGGACCTATGAAAGGGTGAACCTCTAACGCTCCACTTTCTCGGAACAAACCTAAGCTTAGGTGGACCTACGGTGGTAATGTTGTTGGTCAAAACGTACGGCGTGATGACATCGGCAATTAAGCTTGAGTTCCACATGGCCGTGAAATTATCCTGCAAGCCTCTGGGCATCGGAAAGGCCGTGTTTAGTCTGACAGATGCAGGACGCAGCAGCGGCATGATGTGGACCACTCACTCTACGTCCAGTACCCAGCGTCTGTGTTCACCGACTCCAAGCACGTCAAGACTTTTGCCAAGTTCTTGCCGGCGGACGACTCCAAGTCCGTCCGCATTTCCGACTGATAGACATAGTGAATACAACTCTGGTTCCGGTACCGACGAAGTTGCAGCATGTGTCGCATCGTTGCCGCCGGAGAGCTCCTTGCTGCGGGTTTGAGATTGGGGTGTTGATAAGAATGATGTGATGGTGGGCCCGAAGAACATGCATTCATCGTCTGGATGTGCTGTGAGCAAGAGGATCCTCCTAACACCGCTCGTAGACAGCGTGGTACTCTTCGAGAGAACGTCGCCGTGATGCCATGGAGTAAACAAAGATGCAAGGATCAATGGTAGGAGATAGAAGACAATGCGGGAGCCATTGACCGGCATTGAAGAGTGATGGTGACTTGAAGTGCCCCCGGCATAAGTATACTACTGTATAGGGCGCCGCGGCGCACGGCTAGCGCCGAACAGTACTTGGGCCTTGTTGCCAGTTGGTTTGTAACTGTTGTGTAGCTGTTATATTCATTGCATTCAGTTCGGAAGAGAACATAATAATAATTCTGGAACACGATCCTATGATACAGATAAGTTAAGGAAGAGCAAGAAATATGTGTATGTCTACGATACTAGCTACAGCTACACTAGTTCTATATCTATCGAGCATCAAGGACTTCGTCCATAAATAATGTAAGGACACCTGATATTACAAAAGTAAGCATTGTAGGAGGACGTGGAACTGTAAAGTTATCAACGGTACTGGTCCCAAACTGCGGGATCCATGGATGAGTATGCATAGTTGCTGGAATCTGGCATTGGTATGTCCTCGGGAGGAAAATAGGACTCGCTCTCCTGGTATTGAACAGGGCCGAAGACCTCGTTAGATGCGTTTGTCCAAGAAGCACTGACATCAGGCCCGAGGGTTGGGAAGTCGCTTTGCATAGCGCTCAGATCCTGTATGGAAAAGAACTGAGCACTCGCGGCGAGATCCGAGGGGCCGGGAGCAAAGCCTCCGAACATCGCAGGACTGCCGTAAGGTGCAGCTACAGCAAATCCAGCCGGCACTTGAGGAAGGATGTGAGCAGCCTGCTGCATGTCTCCGCTGCCATATTCCGATGAGGGAGGGAGGGAGGGCTGCGCTCTCCCGGAATAGCCATCAGAAGGGGCTGGCACCTGTATCTGAAAATTGATGTAGGATCCCGGCGCTGGTGGATTGAGATCATTCGTCCTCGCATTCAACCTTCGTTTGACTTGATCATCCAAGAGATTGTCTAAGATGTGTGCCATGGTCTTGGAACACTCCCACGACTCGCCGATCTCGAGCAGATATTGAATACACGTGTGGGCTTGATCCATGGACGCCTGAAGCGCGGCCGGGGCGGATCTAACCTTGCATGCTGCATGAATCGCGGAGAGCACGAAAATAGTACCGGCACAGGATAGGACCTGGACAAGCGACATCGGAACATATCGAAGGCTGTACAACGTGCGCCATGTCTTTGCTAGAGACAAAGTGTTGGCGGCATTTTTGTTGCAAACCTACAACCAGTTAGCGATACTGCGAGATATATCATTGTTTTAGCCTCACCTTGAGATGTTCTACCCGATCTTTGCGTTCGCTATACAAGCAGAAAGGCCGATGGAGGACTACCATAAGAGAGTAGTAGGCCATTTGCATCATAAGCCGAGGCGGAGAGGCCTTGACTGAGGAGTGAGAGCCTGCTTTGATGTCGATCTCTTCGGACAAATTCTCCTTCCACGACAGTAGCTGCACCCTGGAAATATTATCAGTTACGGTTTTGCAAACGGAGACGCTATGATGTACGAACTCCATATTAGTGAGAAGGTCATTTATACTCTCATGCGACATACGACGCTCCGATAGCTTGTTTCTGTGCAAGGCGGAGTATTTTCAGCCTCATCGAACACGGCCCAAAGTGAAGAAAAAACGAACACTGCGCCGATAACACGCCTGCCTATCTGGAGGAGATTGCATGTTGCAATAAAAACACTTGTGTATAATCCTGAGTTAGGATCTTCAGTGTCGCGAGGAGGACCTGAACGAGGCATGTCCCAAGTAGAACTATCATGGAAGTTGAAGTCTGGAGACCGATCATTCGCTTCCGGAAGGCAGAAGTCCCGTCCAACAACAAATAAAGACCAGAAGACGTCCTGTCAGGTTCGGTCATCAGAAAGGACGCACAATCCCCCAAAAAGGTCTTAAGCACCAAAGTCGTCATATTCCAGTATAACCAATTGCGATCCCACATCTGCGTTTCAGTGCATAGACCTTCGGTCACCCACGCGGAACAATCAATGTGCACGCCGACTAGACATAAAGCATCAGTAAGAATATTTGCCTCAGGGTTTTTTGCGAGCTTACATGTATGCGACATCCGAGTACTCATCCCTGGAAAAAACATTAGATGCAAGAGATATACGGCATGATGTTTTGACTCACCAAAGTACATATATCCTAGCTCATGCTCGCCTTGGCTTGAATGAAAGGTTGCCAGGAATGATAATGCAACTACCGCGCTCAGGCTTGGCTGCGAGCATTCTTTCTCCAAGTCATCCTTAGCCTTGGCAGCGAATTTTCGCCTCATGTCGATATGCTTCAACTCAGGATGATCGGAGAACGCAGCAGCCAAAGCTACGATGGAGTTGTGCAGCATAGGAGAATAGTGACTAGTGCGCGGAGGGGTTTCGCCTCTTGGGACACTGAGATACCTGTGCATATCGCGAAGAAAGAAGGCCGGGATGATGCACATGCGCCAGGATGTGAAAAACCGGAAGAAGCAATCTAATAAGCTGCATAGGGATCAGAAAATATGCAGTCGGGCAGTGTTCGGAGCGCTTACCCGTCATGTTCAGCCCTGGATAAGGGCGCGTTAGCCGGAAGATGACGAGCCCAATCGAGTTCCGGAGGGGAGTGTCCATCAAGAGCCGGAGGGTCAGAAAAAAGATCATCGGAGTCCTCTCCAGAGTAGGTACGGTCGTGAGATGCCTGACGACCTAGCCTAAAGAGAGAAGTTGGGCCGTAGAACTGGAGGCGTTCGTTTTCCAGCTGCAATGGTGTCAGCGACAAGGCAGAACTGATACAGGAGAAGGGTAAAAACGGACATGAAGCCGCTCGGTAGGAGCACATAGTCGTTCCATGGCATGATGCTCTTCGGTCTTTACCATATCTAGTCCAAACACAGGAGAAGAAGGTGCACTCTCCGACCCGCGGAAAGAAAACGAGTCGGATGACGAGCTATGAGACATAGCTCGATCATGGAAAACAGGGTCAACGAGCTGCAGATCTCCTCTTAGAGACCTAACAAGGTCCTCTAGAGATTTGACCCGCTTTTCCAAGGTTTCCACGTATTGCGGAGAAGGTGGCTTTCTATCATGCTCGCTGTCCCAAGTACACTACAGATACGTCAGCAGATGCGAAACTCTCAACATTTTGAAGAGGCTGACCTCTCGACCAGCTCCTTTGCAAGAGGCGCAAACCGGAACCTGGCCGTCGCACTTTATTTTTCTGCGCAAAAAGAAGCGCGTCAAGAAGATGAAATTAGCGTTTAGCGTTTAGTAATCGACTCACCTTCTGCGGCAATAATTACATGCACGACGCGTGTATGTGCCACGTTTAGACGTCGACATCCTTGATGAGGCTAGCTAGAGAAGCGATAGAATATGAAAGCAAGCGCGAAACCTTCAAGCACGTCTTGAGCCTACGAAATTGGAGAAGAGGTGTGCTGCGAGCCTTGTACTACTTATACTTTCCTGCGTCCCCAACGCCATGCGGAGTCGGGGCATTTCGAAGCGGTTACACCCGTATACAGTTCCCTTCATCGATTGCCGCTGGGGCGGTGTCGGAAAAGACACGGAGCAGAGCACGTATTCCTACCCGAAATGTAAGGGTTTGAAAGAACTCGAGTGTTCCAAATACCGTCCCCCAGGAACGGCCAGCGAAGTGCGTCGTGTGCAGCTGAAACCAGAGCAATTGTCCGAGGCCATCTAGATCAGAATTTAAGACATTGCTCCCTTCTACCTTTTCGCTTCGGCACTCGCCGTGCTTCTGACAGAACGCAGAATAGCGCGGGGTGTTCGACTGGATGTCACTGTCTCCCTACCATATGGTGCGGTCTTGACCGTTCTACCGGTAATGGGCCATGTGTTATCGGTGGAAGCATGCCGTAGGCGTGCTCCCTTGGCACAAGCATGCTGCAGGTCTGTTATCTTTTCCCAGCACCCAACATGCAAAAGATCGACATGTGGCAGTGTCGTGGCATCAGTGCGCACACATCGTGCTTCTGAAATGCGGCTGTGAAATATCGGACTTGCGGCTCACCAGTACAAGGAGCACCAAATCGGGTGGTTGTTCTTGTAACAGGGCCACGATTGTCTTAGCAACACAAAGTGCATTAACCCAATGAAAGCTATAGTTTTCTTACTTTAACCTTTGGGCCCCATCTGCGTACTTAAGCAGTCAGAGACCATCTTCTCCCGCAAGACGTCAAGTAGTGCACTCGCCTTTTACCATCGAATTTCGCAGACCTCGCAAGCCTAAGGATGCAATACCAGCACACATGTTGCCTGAGTGGATTTAGGACCCGATCAAGGTTCAATCAACGAGTTGTAACACGCGGGGTTTGCGCGATGTCGTGACTGTGTACATGGCCCTGTCGCAGATCAGAGCTGGCGGGGGCGTCAATAGCTAAGGACTAGAGACCAGCTGACTGGAGTAAAATGGGGTCTCGGAAGGGATGAGCCTATCCCTAGGTAGCGAGCGCGCAACCATTGTATTGCAGTCGCTGAGGGGGGTTAGATAGATTCTTGCAGCGGCGCCGCAGGAACGTACAGAGTATGTTGGTACTTGGCGAAGAAGTTACTAAAGCGGCCATGTTTGAATATTCAGAGGCTCATTGCCCCGTCTGGACTTCAACTTGAACACAAGCCGTCCGCGCATCTCGCCACGACGATAGTGGATAATGGATTTCTCTTTTCAGCATGCATCCTTATCCGGGCTTCATATCCGAGGATTTACGAGATACTTCGCTGAGCTATAACAGTCAGTCGATCGTTTGAAGTCGCTCGATGTGAATTAGATTTATCGATGCCCTCACCTCAGTGTTTCCTCGTACTCTCATTCGTCACGATCAGAACGTGTACCTGCGTGATCTTACAAGACCTCTTGAGATGAACCTCGCTATAAGCATTCGGGGCTCGGACAGTGGCATGTTGTATCCTGATAAGTCGTTCTGATGACGAAGAGCTCTAAGTGGCAAGTCGGACTTTGAGCGCCAAACGTTCAAATTCCCGCTTGGTAAAAGCCGAACCCATGGTCCGCGCTCCAAGTCACCCATGGTCCGCCATCGCTGCTCTTCCTAGGCTTTCCACCTGGTCGTGGAGCCCAAGTTCTCTTACAAGCGCCGACGGCTTTACTGACTCCCGCTATGCTTGGCTACGGCACATCGTACTTCACGACAAGACAATGCCCTGTTTCACGTTCTTGAAGCTCGCCGATTTGACCCCAACTTAGAAGAAATGTGATTCATCCGAAAGATAAGTACTGTTTCGCTCGAAATTTCTATCTCTACCTTCCCATGAGCTATCTTTTGTAGTCTATGTAATCGGTGCACTTATCGAGTCCTGCACTGAAACCACCTAGCGCCAAGACTCAGAGCCGACTCGCCTAGTCCACATTGTTCTCAATGCGGTACGCGTTCTGACTTTCTATTTCTTGTTTACAGTATCCGGGGATAGGGCCCCACATGCGTCTGTTTCCTNTCCCTCGTCTCCCTCCAGATCCAACGCCTCCAGCACCAGTCCATCCTCGTCCAACACGCAAGCCACCCGCCGACCTGCCCTCCCATTCACGGCCAGCGACACTTCCCCGCCTCCGCCCGCAGCAAGCGCCCGTGATCGTTTGATCGGCGTGGGCACCGACGTGAGCTGAAAAGAGTGGGACCGCCGTCCGTCAGCATCGGGAAGCCGGCTATTTAATGTCATCTCCAAAGAGATTGCCATACCTGGCCGTCTTGCCAGCGCCGCAATGCATCTGCTACAACTTCTTCGCGGGAGACCTCCTTTACGTACTTCTCGGCTTGAAGCGTTTGATATGATAACGAAGCATACTCAACCGTGGCGACATATGTCTTCTCTGGGAATAAAGTCAGCGGCAATAGACAGTGCTCGAGACGGAGACGGAGACTAACTGCTGTCGTCCAAAAGCCGAAGCACCACCACAAGATCGTCGTCGTCGAAAAAGTCAACATTCAGGAGATCAAATTGGACTGCCTGATCGCCGTCTCCCTGTAGCCGATCCTCAAGGACTGCAATGCCTAGGTGATCAGGCTGGCTACAAGCCTCGCGTTTGTAGCGCAGCTTCACCAGGCATACTATCTTCATTGTGATGAGCCAAATCGACGCAGTCGGAGGGAGCCACTTACAGCACACCCGATCGTCGGGGGAAGATACACGGATCGCCAAGTGTTGTGTAGAATAGGTCAACTGACGCCGAAACTGTCAGGCCCACCCCTCAATGAAGCCAATATCCACTTACCTCGTTTTGGTCCAAAGTGGTCCGCTCGCGGACATAGAGAATGCGGGCGCTCGGAGGCAACGCCAGTAAAGGTCTTTCTGGTTGACTTGACCTGTCGTCGTAAAGGATGTGCGCCGATCGCGCTGTAGCGCCAGTAGCGCGAAGAAAGATTTGTTCACAACGCTTGCCAAGAGCTTGAACCAATGCTCCAATGTTCTTGTGGACATTGTTGACATCTCCTTTCTTCACAACATGCGTCGTTAGGCAGATTTCTTGCATTTTGAGAAAGTACGCACCATTCTCCGTGGCCTGGGTGTGCGTTGCTGCATGACACGGCGTGCTCGGTCCATTGCATCAAACAAAACAGGGTCATCTTGCGCTTCTCCAAATTTCTTAGGAGAGAAGTCCGGGACTTCATCTTCCAAGGAGAACCAGCCATCGATTTGACTGCAAACCAAGCCTGATGTCACATAACTGTTAACTTCTAACATGTCATGGCGAAGTTGCAAGTTGGTTTCGGGGGAAGGGTTTGCACTCATGATCTCTGCGAGCGCAAGCTTAGAATACATAAACCGCCAGGAGAAGTCGAGCTTACCGTATCGTAACCACTTCATGAACTCTTTGAATCGGGACAGTTCGCGACGTGCTATCGCTGAGAGCCAGCTAGTGCTGATGATGGCGCGGCCGACCAGTTCAAGAGCTTGCGCAACTTCGTCTTTTGACAATTCGCATATTGCGAATTGGGGCCTTTTACCATCGGTGAGTCAACTCATTGAATGGAAACCACTCGCACTTACAGTTGGGACCAACCTAGCATCTCTTCCAGGACGATGTGGAGGCGCTGGAAAGCAGGAGCTACGCGTTTTTCGGAGTAATCCCGCAGCATTATCAGTGTTTCTGTGACAGTCGATTCCCATTTTTGCAGGCCCTATAATTCCGGGCCATGTCAGTGGAGTAGACGGTGTAATTAAAACATATCGCCTCACCCGTTCGCTCATCTGCTCCCCGCTTCCGATGAAGTCGGAAACAGATTCTGTCGACCGTCCCGACATCAATAGTAAGATCAGGTCGACAACTGACCACGCAGCCTTCTCTGACGGGCGAAAACAAGACTATATCAGAGTGAATTGAGCTTTAGATGTGGGCTGTGACAAACCTGTTGGAGAACCTGCTTCCAGAGACTGCAGCGCTTGGAGCCACCGGATGCCGAAATGTCTTGCGCCAGCTTCCTTTTCAGACCCACACCAAGCGGAGCGCATGTCATCTATGACGCGCATTGCATACCAAAGTAGCTCACGAGCCGTAGTGGACAGCCTGGCAACGTCTTGCGGTAGGCGACCATTCAGAAGAGGGAGCTGGATGACAAGCGGCTGCAAAGATGTGCCATATTGTCGCCGAGCATGTGCAAAGAAGGCGGGTCCGTCGGGATCCTTGTAGAGCGTCTGTATGGGTGAACCACTGGCTAGCGGGACTGCGCCGAGAGGACAGCTTCCGTCCAAGAAGCAGTGGAGTCGGCCAGCGCTGTCTGAGACAGCAAGTATGCTATTGACGTTACTGTCATCCGTTTCATCGAGCTCCTCGCCTGGCCGGTTACCGTGCTCTCCTCCGCGCATGGAGGGTGATGGCTGTATGCTGGCTGAGAGGGGATCCGGGGGCAAGGATGGCCAATTGGCGATGGATTTGGGCACATTGGGGGCAGAGACCGGCTGGGCGTGCGTGCCGTTGAAGGCAAACAAATCGGTAGCCCTATAGGTCGGATGAGACATTTCAATTATAGGAGTGAAGCACGAAAACAACCTACGTCAGGACCTGGCTGTCATCTCTAGCGGGGTCGAGGATGGGTAGTAGCTTCAGAATGGAATGTGCAGATCCTGGCTTCAATAGAGATCAGCACGTGTCGCAGAGTCGACTGTGACCTCCCTACAATGTTGTTCCCTCGCTGAAATACATCCGGGATGGACGATGTCTTCTTCTGCTCGTTTGCTGGGAACCACCACACATCCGTGAAGTGCGTCCCTAAGTCCAACGGGGTTATTGGGCACGCCCTCCGTTCTTCTCGGCCATTCTGTATGTTATGAAGGGTAATACGAGGTGGATCGTGGACCAGGACGATAGTCTGCCCTAGAAAAGTGTTTCATAAAAGCGAATCGAAGATTTCTCGAAGCTTCGGCGTACCGTCAGGGCTCCAGGCCACATTCACTATCCGTTCATTATGGCCACTACCACTGTCGACGTCTATTTCCCACTTTTTGGAGCCCTGCATCTTCCAGAGACTAATCCTGTCTTTGCCGCCCAGTCGCGAGACAACAATGACAAGGTCTTTGTCCGGACAGCATGCCGATGGAAGAAGACGCGATGATGCAGGCATGTGCATCATCGCTAATGACACGAATCCATTCGAATTCATGGTATCTTAAGGCGAGCAGCTGTTCAGAGAACATGGCACGTGCGATATATGAACGAGGCTTACCAGGTGCAATCTAAAATGACTATGTCGATACAACCACAAGACCAGTTCCCACAAAAACGGCCTCGGCGTCTGTTGTCACAGCTATTTACAGGTTCTAAAGAAGCGCGAAGAGGTAAGACTGTGAGTTGTGGTGTTAGGTTCGGGTGCGGTTGTTGAGCTCGAGCTTCGATGAAGAGGACGGAAGGAGTCGTCCAGGTCCGACGCCGCGACGCGACATGAGCTCCGTGACCGTGACCTCGACGCGGTGCATTCGACTCTGACCTAGGGAAAATACATATTACAATCTTCATAGCTGATATAGGTATTCCGTGTAGCAGACATTCAGTGGTATCCAAGCTACTCTCTAATAATCGTACAAACATAGGGCTCCGCTACGCTTCCGTACTCGTTCAGCCCTCCATACACCCCCAACGCGAACCAACCCAAAGCGAAAACGCATCCGTAAGAACACCCAACCAATACCTGTGGCCAGGTGTGATGCCCCAGCCATATCCTAGAAACAGCAATCAAGCTAGCCCAGGGGACCGCCACTAACGTAACCAAGGTCCGGAACGAAGGATGGGCAGGGAGCGATGCATGGCTAGGAAGATAGAGGCATGCGAGGGGAATATACATCCCATAGAAGGCTATGGTCGCTGCATGTGTACTCGGCATCCTGTAGACAATGTCCTGATAAATGTCGAACCCAATTGACATCAGAGACGTACCCATATGTGCGCTTTTGAGAGCGTCCCTCTGGCCGAGGCTGACGCAGGACACGCTTCAGAAGCTTTACTGTGACGGAGCACGCTAGTCCCCCTGCGCAGAAATACGCTATGCCTGCCGAACGGGTGTACAACAAAGAAGCAGCTGTCAGTGCGGTAACTGTGAAGCTTGTCTGGAAGCGAACAAGCGTACTTGTCAGTCCTGGAAACATTACATGTAGTGCACTCACTCTATCGAGAAATGACAGCACATATGAGTACACCCGCGAGGCCATCTTTGAGTATATGTGCGAAGGATAGTACTTGGTGACGGCAACCCAGGGCACGTACTGAGCTTTGTTTTATGTATAGTGGCTGTGCAACGCACGATGACCAATTGAAAGTCGTCGGTGAAAACGCTCACTGGCGGCGCTAACTAGGCGCGTTCAATGCGGCTGGCAGCCCACACCACCCTCGCCGTTAGCAGAGCGGTAATCTCTTCATTACACCACAGCTCGTAATGCTAGCTTTGGGCCTGTTCATCTGCTTGGGCCTGTTCGCATTCATCTTGGTGTATTTCTCTACCAAGAGGAGTGACCCATATGGAACATTCCACCATGCATTGAATCAGGATCCTGGCGATTCTGATATATCACCAGCCACCGAATGGTTGAACATGGGCTTCTGGGAGGTCAGGGAACGTGTTCACCATGCTACCGGCGATCGCGCTCATGAGACACTCAATCCAGGGGACTAGAAGCTTCCCACAGGCTTGTGAAGGTTCGTCGAGCGTCGTTTTGTAGTATGATTATGGTGCTTGACAGTTCATCCCAGCTTTGGCTTTGCGCTTGGTGCGTGCCGCAGACATAAAACCTGGGAGCCGTGTACTTGGTGAGCATACCCGCATTCATTTCAGGCTTCATCCATTCAAAGAGAACTACAGACGTCGGTCATGGCAGTGGTGATTCCTTGCTCATGCAGCTGTCCCACCCACTTGTGCCACGTCCCAAACACTTGTACGGAATAACAAGTCTGAAGGCGCACCACTTTCGTTCAGAAGAACGCGTTGGTGCTTTGTTTGCGTCGAAGCCAGGCTTGGCAGAAGATATTGAAGTCACTTTGTACTGCGGGGACGCAGTTTGCGGCTTCGGCGACAACCACCATCCATTATTTTCGGACGCATCCTACCACTTCGACGCCATTCTTGCACTTGACTGTGCATACCACTTCCGGACACGCGAAGACTTCCTCCGACAAAGCTTCCAACGTCTAGCGCCTGGTGGTAAACTTGCGTTAGCAGATATCTGCTTCGCATCCGTGCCTAGCGCAGCGACCCTTTTCGTCCTAACATCCGTACTACATGTGCTACCAAAGGAGAATGTAGTGACCATGGAGCGTTACATCCAAGACCTACAGTACATTGGATTCATCGATGTCAGACTGGAAGATATAACCGATCAGGTTTTCCCTGGGTTCCAAGCCTTCCTCCGAGGGCGAGGATTTATGTGGAAAGTTCTGGCAGGTATGATTGGTTGGCTTCACAGATCGAAGGGGCGGTTTGTCGTTGTAGTGGGGACTAAGCCTATCGAAACGATGTAGGGAAGAAACAGGGACAACTGTTGCGACCATTGAGTATTATTACTGTAATACATGTGTATGTTTCTCTCGGCCTCATTCCACCTGAATGTGAGCACTCCTCGCTCAGCTTTATGTGAGTGATTACGAACGGTAACATGTAACAGTTCGGTTTTGAGTACTTCTCAAAAGTGCCTACCTGGGGATTTTGAGTCTCCTCGCTTTGAGTTGCAAGCTCAAACGTGTATGCTAAAGCAGTAATCGACACAGACCAGTTCTGTCGACTGTGGGCATAACTGCACACAACTGGTCCAAGTGGTGCTCGACCGGTCGATCGTTCAATCTAGGCCTTGTAAGTGGCCGCGGCATCTCGCACACGCACGCGAACTTGCGCGGCACGGGCTACAGGCTTTCCCACTGGCCAGCAACTTCATATAAAGGGCCGAACCAGACAATCGCTCTACCGGAACTACTCTTGTCTTCATCTTCCGACCGCTGTATCTGCTGTCTGCACAACTTGAATCAATGTCCGGTCCCACGACACCTCTATTGGGCCCGCGCCCAGGATTGGGTGGCTTTGTTAACCCGCGGCTCCTATGGCGAACGGGAGCCTTGTTTGGTGGGATATTATTCCGCATTGAGCAGACCCGATTCCTTATAAGTTCCTTTCTAGTTGCCGTTGGTATGGCGGCGGGAGCATTTGGCAGCCATGGACTCAAGGGCAGACCTGGTATAACAACCGAGAAAGTGTCCGCATTCGCGACTGCGACCAATTACGCGGTGCGTAAGAGTTTCTTCTATTGAGCTTCTTGAACAACATGTTACGAGCTTTGAGAATGCAACTCGTGCTAACTCGGAATGAATGTCAGATATACAACGGTCTAGGCCTTCTCGCCATCTCATGCCACCCTCGGTTTGGCCTACATAGGTTTGCTGGGCCCGCGATCGCGCTTGGTGGGCTCGTCTTTTCTGGTTCTATCATCGCCCTCGTTCTTGCTCGCGACCGGTCAGTAATACAGGATGAATGTTACACCGTCTGCGAATTCACCCTCTACCAGATTCAAATTCTTCGGTCCGATAACACCTCTTGGTGGGACTCTCATGATGGCCGGGTTAGTGCGCTCCTTGGAATCTTGCTCAACTACTGACGAAAGTTTCCATGAAGCTACATCTCTCTCCTGTTCTGAAGGGGGCGTGTAGAAGGTGTTAGTATATAAGTAGAACAGAATATATAAGTGGGAAAACCATGAAAAGGAGTGAACGATCACGTGATGGACGCGACGCGCGAGCTTGGACGTGACAGCTCCGCTTAAAAATGCTGATGTAACGGTGGCACATTTGATGTCACGGCGAGGCAGTGACCCTTGTCTTGTCTCCCGCAAGCTATCTACGTCGACCACACCATGTCTGACTCAAACTCCCACCTCGCCCACCCTCTCAAGCGTCGCCTTACCTCTCCAGCTGACCTCGGATTCTTCACCCCTTCCGCCACTTCCTTTCAACCTCGCCCTTACAATCCTAGCGGTTCGTCCGCAGGAGCACCTAAGCCTCCGCCGCCCGCCCGTAACAATGCGCTTGCTCATCCTTTACCGCCAATGGATCCTTCTCCATCCGATCCCCACTGTGTCTTTATTCACCCGCCATTCACCGCCTTCCCGGAGTCTCATCTGCATCCGGAGGGCCTGACCTACGCTCTCATGGCTGCAAACCCCGATTGGTTTTTGGATCCGCTTGACTTTATCACAACCAAGAGCACCAATCCAGATGCGATATCGTATCCCTCGCAGCTTGAGCCTCCCCGCGGCTGGTGCCCTGCCAAGAAAAAGGATTTGAAGGAGAGGGGCGTCGACAGTTGGCCGGAGGGAGAGGAGCCTCGTCTTCGTTGCACATTCTGCAGGAGGACTTACGCAGGTGTAAATGCAAAGAGTATGTGGAGACGTCATGTTTTTGAGAAGCACAAGATCGCCATGGCCAATCGCCGCGATAATCTCGAGAGATCTCGGAAAGGTGCAAATGGTATGTCAGATCGTTTTCACATGTGCTCAGATCTTGACGGACTCTTCCATCAGGTGGTAAAGAAGTCCACGAGAAAGAGAACGTACAAGTCTCTAGCAGACATGGAAGAGTGTCTGCATCATCACTGAGTTCCGGCGGTCAAGGCCCGGGCAGTCAAGCGAGCTCCTCAAAGTCCAAGCTCCGCGCTCTTCGTCCTGCTGCTGGCAGCAAAGCGTCCGCCTTGTTCGACCGTGGTAACGGTAACGAGTCCTACGATGAGGATGAGGATGTCCCAGTCCCTTCGGCTCCACGTATCCCGCAGGACGAATTCCCCGTGCTCGAGCCCGCACCCAAACTATCTCGTCCACCTCTCTCGAAATCAAGCTCTCGTATCAGTCCCACCCCACCTCCCGATTCGCCGCAGTCTGATACCGTAGAGCTGCAAGCACCTGTTTCCGATGAAGCGCCTCCTACCCCAGTCCGCCCTCTCATTCCCGCCTCACCGTATAATCCACTGGTGACGCCATCATTCCGCCATTCGCCTCCTCGCCTTCCATCCGATCAACCCTGGCGGTTCCCCAGCCCTAGTCACCCCTTACACTCCAGTGCTCGTGAAATGTGCCTCAGTATGATCGTTCGTGGCCAAGCAAGTCCTTCGGACGCCCCTGCCGTTAGTTCCTCTGGCATCGATGTCAGTCCCGTAATTATTGCTCCACGAAGCGGGAAAGCTAGCGTCTTCAATACCCCGGGTACAGTTACGTTTGGAAAGAGCAAGGATACCGTTCTTGAAACCCCGTTGTTTGGAGAGAAAGGTCTAGGTCTCATAGATGCGACGAAGGCGACACCTCGTAGACTCTTCATTTCTGGATCGACGCCTGTTTCCGTCACAGACCGCCTCGGTCTCAAGCAGTTCCGTTTTTTCGATGAGGCCCCTCAGAGGCCTGGTGGTACGACAATAACCCCTCGCACCATCAGAACCCCGTCGAAGCTCATGAGCAGCTGGCTCTCAGGCACCTCCACGCCAGCCCGTCATCGTCGATCCATGATTGCATCTCTCGAGGAGGATCCGTTCTCCAACATCTACGGGACTTGGTCTGACCTCCAGAAGCAGGAACCTGGAAGCCAGATTGCCACACCCCCGACGACAAGCCCCGAGTCCGAAAGCCCAGTTGTACGCACAAGCAAGTTCCAGAATGGCTCTGTACAGCGCACAAAGAGCGGTCTTTTGACAACGAGGCCCAGTCTCCTGGAGCCATTTTCTTTAAAGCGGGAGAGCGAGGACGAGGACAACGGCGAAATCGAGGAGATGCTCATGTCATCCCCCGTAAGCAGGGCTCGCGCGGTGGGGTCGAAGGGAGGCTGGTCTACCGACCGTGCTAGCGATGATGGGCATGAAGAATTGTCGGACATCCGTCCGCCGCTGAGGAAACGGAGGAAGACCATTGCCGGGTAAGAATGGAGTTTTCTGCTTAAGAATGACTCGTTTTCCTATTGCATCGCTGTGTGGTGATGTGTTTCGCTATCGTTTCGCTATGTCTTGCTTTCCTCTTTTTGTATCATCACTGGTAACCTCGTTTTCTGGGACGCACCAGTCCTTCCTTTTATTTATGATAGGGACCTCGATGCCCTTGGACGTAGCACCTCGTCCCTGTGTAACGTATATGAATATCCTGTCTTGTTTTCTTTTGATCTCGTACTGCATTCTCTGGTCTAATTCTTTTCACTGTACAAACTGGTTTTTTTTGCCATTTTATTATTGGGCTCTAGCTCGTGTAGCTTCTTGTGATTATAGCTTCGTGTTTGATTCTCTCCGTCCCTATGTTATGTCGAACTTCCCGAGTTGTGGTTGGGTAGCTTCGGTTTCATCGACTTTTTGTATGTGTCTATACGAGTCGTATACGTAAATTCTGTATGTTAGGGAGCAATATTATTGAGTCCTCGTACGTGACGGTCAGCTTGAGTGGGCTATACGTAGCACGTGTCGAGTATACGCTTACACGCTGCGGCGCGCTCGCGTGAAGCGCTTCGGATATGCACCGCGCCTCAGCTTGAACCAAATTGCTCCGAAGGACAACAGGCTGAAGTACTGAGATACGTACCGAGGCGCGATGTTTGACGACTGTGTGTACCCCATATCCTTCTTGACCTGCCACGAATTCATCATCTCACACAGACGTCGAGCACGCAACTTCACCAGGCGGGGTCGCTCAAAGGTCACAGGCATTTCCGGCTCAGAACTATGAGGGTTTCGAGCCATCTCCCTATGCTCAGGATGATGCTACGGCGGAGGATCTGGACACCGTGCGTTGAGCTCATGAGTTCCTTGACCCTCGCTCATACTGCTGCAGGGAGAACCACAGTACAGCAATGCACCAGCTGCACTCGCCCCGATGTTCGACCTAGGTCGAGTTCAATATACCCTACCCGCCTCCCTTATGTCCCTCGTTGTCTCGTCAGACCTTCTCGCCATGGGTCTATCCTCAAACATGATTGTTCTCATTGAACTGGCGCATGCGGAACAAGTAGTCAAGATTCAGATCCCCCGCAAGCCCACGGACATGACCATTCACCGACTGTTCTTGGACCCTTCGGGTCGGCATCTACTCATCACGTCTCTTCAGGGAGAGAACTGGTACCTCTTCCGAGGCTGGAAGAAGCCAAAGCAGCTGAAGACGTTCAAGATGGTCATTGAGAGCGTCGCGTGGAACAAGGCTGCTCTGCTTTCGTCATCCAACCTAACGTCCTCGAGAGAGATCCTGATAGGCGGCAGGAATGGCACTATCTACGAGGCCCTGCTGGACGCGGAGGAGGACTTCTTCAAGTCTCAAGAGAGGTACCTGCAGTCTGTGTTCACTCTGCCGGAGCGGCTTCCTATTACTGGCCTCGCTTTCGATTTTTTCCCTCCCTTGGACCCGAAGAAGGCGCTGGTCGTGGTGACGACGCCGTCAAGAATATACCAGTTCATCGGGGCGCCGGATCGACGCTCGGAGGACGGTGGCAGGGTCTTCAGCGGTCTCTTTGCCAGCTACCGGGATACGGCTCCAAGTGAGTAGCGAATGATGTGTCCATACAATATTTACCGACCGTTCATCGAAGAGATTCTCGAACTACCCAGCAATATCCAGCATTCCGAACTTCATTACTTCACACCACACGGGAGCCAAGCCTTGTCACTACCGAAAGAGATGGCGTGGATGACGGGTGCGCATCGTTCTCTGTTGTGTCGTGACTGTTGACATATGGTATGTAGGCCCTGGTATCTACCATGGGAACTTCAACTTTGAATCCACAACCGACGATCTCATCGACAATGCGGAGCTTCATCATTACCCCGTGTTCCCTGCGTCATCTTACGGCTCCCAGGGAGGGCAGCCATCCTTGGATGTTCCAACATCCATTGCACTCACTGAATTCCACTTCGTACTGCTTTACGTGGATCGAATAGCGGCCATGTCCACGCTAGACGAAAAGCTCACATACGAGGAGATTCTTCCTTTGGTGAGTCTCCTTGTGACTGGTATAATGACAAGTCATAACGTGCAAGTGTAGAAACCTGGCGAGGAAGTGCGAGGGCTGACGACGGACCCAGTGCGCAAAACGTACTGGGTGTACACGGACCAGTCACTGTTCGAGCTTGTCATCAAGGACGAGGACCGTCATGTTTGGAAGGTTTATATGGAACGTGAACGTTTCGACCTGGCTTTGAAGCATGCAAAGGTACGTCTACTCTGGCATGTCCTTTTCAGTATGCTCACAGGTGTCATAGACAGCAGGACAGAGGGACCGTGTTACCTCTGCGCAAGCACATTCTTTCTTCAAGGAAGGACGGTATTTCCAGGCCGCTCAGTCATATGCACAATGCTCTGTGACGTTTGAGGAGGTGACTTTGAAGTTCTTGGATGCTAACGAGCGCGATGCTCTTCGTTCATATCTTATTTCTCGCCTCGAGCGGACACGAAAAACAGTTTGTTCCCCTTTCATGGACGTTATGGATTGTAATTGATATCAACTCTGACACAGGATGTTTCGCAACGGATGATGCTGGCTACTTGGCTTGTCGAGTTCTATCTCAGCAAGTGCAACGAACTTGATGACCTGGCTGCATCGTCGTCTGCATCGTACGACGTTGAGAATATCAAGACAGAGCGAAGTATTCTTGAAGAGGATCTCCGGCACTTCTTCGAGACGTACAAGGTGAGAAGCTGGTTGAACATGCATCGGCGAGGGTAGCATTGACGAGAAATGCGTCAGGACAACCTTGATCCAACTACTGTCTACGAGCTTATCCAAGGTCATGGCCGTATTGACATGTATCTGCATTACGCTACACTCATCGGGGATCATGAGCGTGCAGCCGAGCATTGGATTCTCGAAGAAGACTGGTTGAAGGCCATAGAGGTCATCAGTCGCCAACCATCATTGGACCTCTACTACCGCTTTGCCAGCGTACTCATGCGGAACGCCGCAAAGGAGACCGTGGACGTCTGGTTGCGCCAGCCAGCACTCGATCCTCTCAAACTGGTCCCGGCTCTCCTGCAATTCCAGCAAGCGCCTCGCGACCCGCTCTCGCCAAACCATGCTGCACGCTTCCTTAACACCGTCATCTTCGACCAACATAACACTTCGCCCACTATCCACAACCTATTGATCACATTTTACGCATCTTCTCCCACAGAGGACGATGGCCCCCTCCTGCGATTCCTCTCGAATGCTCCGGTGGATCCCCTCAACGGAAAGCCATATTACGATCTTGACTACGCGTTGCGCTTGTGCAGCGAAGCTGGTCGCATACAGCCATGCGTCCACATATACTCACAGATGGGCCTTTGGGAGAGCAGTGTCGATTTGGCACTGGAGAAAGGCGATTTGGAGCTCGCCAAGATCAACGCGGACAAGCCTGAGGACGATCAACAGCTTCGGAAGAAGTTGTGGTTGAAGATTGCCAAATTTGTGGTGCAGGACAAGAAGGACATCAAGATGTAGGTGCTGTCTCTGGTTCAAATGAAGTCGCTGCTGACTCGGTTCTTAGGGCCATGAGGTTCTTAGAAAATACAGACCTGTTAAAGATCGAAGATATCCTGCCCTTCTTCCCAGACTTCGTAGTCATTGACGACTTCAAGGATGAGATTGCGAATGCACTGGAGGGCTACTCGGCGCAAATCGACAACTTGAAGAGCGAGATGGACTATGCGACGAGAAACGCGGAGTCCGTCAGAGAATACATCGCCGGCCTGAAGAACCGTTTTGTCACAATCGACGCTGGAGAGAAATGCTCAGTCTGCTCTCAGCCGCTCTTGACACGGCAGTTCTACGTGTTCCCCTGCCAACATTCGTTCCATGCGGATTGTCTCATCGGCTTGGTATGCATGCCTAACACCTGCGTCCATAACCACACTGACGTACGATTCTTCTAGACAAAGGAATATCTCCCGGCACATGCCTTGCGGCGTATACTAGCTCTGCAAAATGAGCTCATTCAAGGCAACCCCGGACTTGTTGACCGCGGCACAATCACGTCCATCACAGGACATGGTGCCCAACCTCGGCAGCCGACCACTCAGCGAACATTACTGTCTGCCAACTTCACCGCACCTTTACAAAATGGTACTCGAGCCGCCAACTCGCTGGGAAGAAACTTGCTGTCTGCAGGTGATCGTCTCCGAGACCTCATCATACCCGATGCGCTCGCATCGGTCGTGACGGCACCGGCTGGCTGGATACCTGGCATTGGCCTCGGCGGTGGTGGGAAGCGGCTGGAGAAGGAGGGTGGAAAACGGGCGCAGAAGTTGAGAGAGGAGCTGGATGAGATTTTGGCGAGTGCGTGTCCGCTGTGCGAGAGCGTTGTGGTGGGGCTGGATAAGCCATTCGTCAAGGAAGGCGAGAGCGAAGCGGGCTGGGAATTGTGACTCTTGCCTTTGCTTTAGTATATTATGAATCTTATAGCAAGCTAATTTATCTGTGACTCTCTCCTGCTGACATTTACCAATTCACGCTTCTGTGCTGGAATGGCCGAGTATACGGACTGCGAACTCACTTGTAGTGTTGGATGAAAGTGAAGAGAAAAACCCAATGATGGATGATACAGGCTAGTGATACAGGGCGTGCAGGGGTAACGAAAAACATCACTGGTTGATTTTCTTCGAGCGGCCGGCTTTTCTCCGTAGTCTAGCGGCCTTGCGTGCACCGAGCTGATGAAACGCGATAAATAAATAGAGCAGGGGCACGAAAGGCGCGAGACACACCTTGGCTTTCATCTCCTCTGCAAGCCGCCGCTCCTCTGCTGCCTTTTTCCGTTGCTGAGTTATTTCCCGGCGCCTGAGTGTAGGTGAGTTTGTATTCCTGCAGGGAAGAGATGGTGCCATACTGCTTGATTTCCGAAGCTTTCTCCTCCTTGAGTTCAGCCTCAAGCTTCTTGATTGCTAGAGCCTTTTGGGTTTTTTCCATGCGGTCGTTCCATTGTTTTGTTTTGAGAGCTTCTTGGAGATGAGAGCGACTGGGAGGGAGTGAGCAGGAGAACGGGCAAGAGAACAGGGAGCGTACACTGTGGGGGCCTTCACGGGCTTCCAGGGCTTGCCAGAGACGCGGCCATTGGAGGAGGACGCGATGGGAACGGGTGCGAGATCGGACATGGGAGGATTGAGCCGCCGAGTGACCGGTTCTGGAGGATAGGCGAGGAGTGTTTGGGCGTGTTTGGGAGAGGAGGAGGTCACTTCTGCGCGGTTGTTGCTCTCCCCGCCTCCCCGTCATCATGACGGCCGGTAACGATCCCTTCGACAGCCCCGACTCCTCTCGGGAGTATTCGCCCACCCCAGAGGGTGTCGCGACGCCTCGCACGCCGACCTTCTCTGCTGTCGACCAACCTCTTCTCCCTGGGCCGTCTGATGCTTCGTCTTCAAAACCCCCTTCCCGCTCTTTTTCTACCTCCAACTTCGTCTCGTCCCCGCTGAATCCCCATGCGGGTCCCTCCCCATCCCCCAATCCGTACTCGGCAGTACGCTCGCGACCTGCCTCGAGAGGGAGCAGCATGTACCTCGACCGCATACCTTCAGACGACGCGCGCGCTTTGGGGTCGCAGTTCTCGACACTCCAGGCCGGCCAACGCGGATCCATGGTACTATACCGCCTTGCGACTGAAGACGAGAATGGCACCCTCCTTCCACCCCGTACACCCATTGGCCCCCGCGACTCCGTTTTCTCGACGTCTGGCGAGTCCGTTTGGTCGCTCTCGTCAGACTCGAAATATCCCTCTGGCAACCCATACCAGCGCGGCGGCCTTGTCCCTTACGCGTACGATCCGACGTACGATGACAAGGAGCCCATAGACGATGAGGATCTCCTCCATGAGCCCGACCAGGTCGACAAGCCCGGCTCATTCGCTCCCCTTCGTGGAATCCTGAACATCGGAGTCCTTGTCCTCCTTGTCGTCGCACTTCTGACCCTCTTCATTGCTTACCCCGTTGTCGACTCTATTCGGCACAACGGTCACATCTTTTTCGCTGAGGATGGCAACACGCGAGTGAATCAAACAGACACCCCACCCCCACCCAAGTGAGTATTTTTGGATTTTTCTTCGGCCTTTCCGGCAGCCTCGAATGCCAGATCTTGAGCGATCGTGTCCTGCCATACTGTGGAGTTTAGCCGTATATACGGCCGCTATGCCGCATCTTTTCTCCTGCTACAACTGCCGGTATCCTTCTGGCAGCCGAGCTTGGCGGACCTGTTATTACCTGTATCCGTTACATGCTGACGTTTTTTCCAGCTTCCTCATGCCACAACTTATCGACAAAGACACGCCTGACAGCGCGAAGACGCGCACAGGTTACGACAACGAGGATTATGTCCTCGTGTTCTCCGACGAGTTCAATACCGACGGCCGTTCTTTCTACCCAGGCGACGACCCCTTTTGGGAAGCCGTCGATCTCTGGTACTGGGCCACCTCCGATATCGAGTGGTACGACCCGCGTCAGGTCACCACCAAGGATGGCTACCTTCACATCCTCTTGGAGAACGTCGAAACCAACGGCATGCAGTACCGTTCAGGAATGTTGCAGAGCTGGAACAAATTCTGCTTTACTAGTGGGTATATTGAAGTCAGTCTCAGCCTTCCGGGCCCGAACGACGAGACTCGAGGATACGTAAGTATCGTATCTTATCTCGCCCACTTATCTCATTGACAACCATGTAGTGGCCTGGCGCGTGGACGATGGGCAACCTTGGACGACCGGGGTATGGAGCGACCACGGACGGTACCTGGCCGTATACGTATGATTCGTGCGACGTCGGTACTCTGCCGAATCAGACGCTGGCTGATGGCTCAGGCCCTGCAGCGGCTCTGCATTCCGATGCATCCAAGAAACAGTACAACTTCCAGCTTTCTGTCCTTTCTGGACAGAAGCTCTCGTACGTACATTTTGCGCCCCTGCCTTCTCGATATGATCTGATGCCCCCGCTCGCACTAGGTCGTGTACGTGCCCTGGTGAAGATCACCCAGGTCCTGACGTGAGCAAGGGCCGTGGCGCGCCCGAGATTGATATCCTCGAGGCCGAGCATAACAAGCAGGGTGATGGTGGTGTCGTGTCCCAGTCTGCACAGTTCGCGCCGTTCACGCACGACTTTTTGTATTCGAACGATACCCAGAACGAGTGGTACATCTACAACCCTAGCATTACGACGCCTAATAACTACAAGTGAGTTCATGTATCTTTTTTCGTTATCTGTTTGTCTGATTGTTGCGCCTTCACAGAGGATCTGCTGTGTACGTTGCTCAAGTGGTTTCGAGGCCCTTCACTCACTGACTTTCCCTAGCCAACAAGCGGTCTCCGCCCTCACTGAGCTTCCCGCTGACATCTTCCAGGGTTCCGGTCAGCAGTTCACTACCTTTGGTACGTCTGTTTCATCTCCCCGTATGCCTCTTGTCCTTATCTACGCTCTTAGGTTTCGAGTACTTCGCGAATCCGTCAAGTCGTTCGGATGGCTTCATTACGTGGCAGATGGGCGACAAGCCCACAGCCCGCATGGGTGCAGGTGCCGTTGGTCCAGATCAGGGCAGTGACGGCAGCGGCGTGGGCCAGCGCCTGATTCCTGAGGAGCCGATGGTCAGCCGCTGTTGCCATGATCTATAATGCCATGTCCGCTGACGTTCATACTCTTACAGTCGATCGTTTTCAACCTGGGTATCTCACGTATGTCGTTTCTCTCAATATCTATGCAAGACATTTTTTTGCTTATGAATTGTGCACGGACAGCTAATTGGCAAACGATCGACTTGTCGACGATGACGTTCCCATCAGAGATGCTCGTCGACTATGTGCGCGTGTATCAGAGGAAGGACAGTGTCAACATCGGATGCAGTCCCAAGGATTATCCGACAGAGGACTATATCAACAACCACGCGGAAGCTTACAACAGTGCGTCTTGAATCTTGGCTTCTGCTAACAGGTCTGATGCTCGCTGCCACAGATGCCAACTTGACCAAGTGGACGAGTGGGGCGTCAGGCGCAGGATACACCTTCCCGAAAAACAAGCTGGTACGTTACTTTGATGGTTCTTTCTATGCGCGCGTTAGTAATTCTGAATGGTATACAGCTCAATGGCGGTTCCTGCTAGTCAGGCGCACGTACGATATACCTCAATACCGAGTTAGAGACCTCGCTTCATTATTACACGGACAATTAGCACGGCAGATAACGTACATTATACTTATTAGTGCGCTCTGTGCGCACGACATGCATGCTCCCCCCTTAC
>SEOQ01000326.1:0-28028 GCA_004679275.1 Dentipellis fragilis
CGCAAATTCACGAACGACGCGCATCGTGCGTTCGCTGTACCGGACGGAACACGAGACGCGGCACTGGCCTGCAGCCACGAACGTCAATACCGGGCGCGCAAAAAACACAAGACCACCACGCACCGTCGTATTCCGCGTACAAGACGCGCGTACGTTGGGCTGCGCCCAACGACGCGCGGGGCCTACGTCGCAGCACCCTTCCCACCACGTGCACCGCTCGCCGCGGGGGCCTGGGTCCCAAAAAATCGGGCCTCCCGCGGGCGTCATTCTGCGAACCTCGGTGCACAGCGCGGAGACGCCAGCGTCGAATGTGACATGCCTCCCTGCAACCAAAAGCATCAGCCTCGCGCTCGCAACAAGGCAAAGAAGCCGCATACCTCCACATTCAACACAGAAGACCCGCGTACGTTGGGCTGTGCCCAACGACGCGCGGGAATTACGTAGCAATACCCTCTCCCCCCACGCGCACCGCTCGCCGCGGAGGCCTGGATCCGGAAAAATTGGAGGTGTGGAACGCGGGAAATCGCAGGCCTCGTGGGCCTCCGCGTAGCGCGCGTACGCGGCGGATTCGCTGGATGGCGGGGGTCGGGATTCGTGCTACGGCGGGGAAAATACATAGTAAGTCCCCCCATGCATGCACGATACGCAATCTCCAGCTGACCTGTCTCGTTGCGCCAGCAGTCCTTCCGTCCCAGCTCCTCGCCCCACTCTCGTCAACGACCCGCCGACGACGTTGAAGACGTCCCATGGCGCGCCCCGCCGCTCGCCGCGGGGCCGGAATCTGTGGAATTCGGCCCTGCGGTGCGCGCGCAAAGCACAGTCGGCATGATGCTCGCATGGTGTTGTAGGCCGCTCGGCGCGGGCCCCGAAATCTAGTGATTTTGGGGTGAGTTTTGGGGGGAGGTATGGGTATGGGCAGCGGACGCGCTGGAAGGGCGCGGGGGACGTTGAGCAACGGTACGGAAGTATACATTGCGAAAACGGGATACTCACTAACGGTGTCGTGCAGGGGGTAGGACAGCCAACGTGGTGAACTATGCGGCGCGCGCTCACATCACAGTGTCGCGCGCGCCGTCGCATGTACTGTGCGGCGCACATCGCGCGCCACGATGACGAGCGGCTCGCCACGGGCGTCGTCCGCAAACAATAGATGGGGACCAGCCCGGTGGTGCACGCCGAACGCAGCGTGCGTACACGACGTCCTGCTCGGGGGCATGCGACATGCGGTCTGGAGGGACACGGTCAAGATTCAGCGACGGTAACCAGCAACAGGGAGTGTCAATTACTGACTGTAGGCAAGATTCCTCGACGGAGCAAACCCGGTGGATAGACCGCGCGCGTCGACGCGAACACGCCGTCATGTGGCCCCGCCGTGCACTTCTGCTTCAGCGATGAGCAGTGGAAGTCGCGATGCGATGCCTAGCGGACGAAGGTCAGTAACGCTACGAATTTCCAGGACAGAAGCTCAGTTCACGCACTTCTTCAGGGATGATGAGCAGTGATGGCGCTGAACGACGGCGGTGCCAATGGATGGCAGAACAGGTCGAGCGGGGGAGACGGGTGAAAAAGGGAAACCAGGGGGCCTGTCGCGGCACCCATCTTTATGTCCGTGCGACCGGCGGAAGCCTTCTTCCTCCGCTCCCCTCGCCAGCGGGCTGTTTCCCGGTAAGTTGTTCCTCCGTGATTACGTCTCGGACATTCGCGTCTCGCTCCGCACTTCCGCGGACGTCTTAAGCGTGACGCTGCCGCATCCACAGATAGGTAGTACGAGTGTACTAGACACAAAGAATATTATTCCTTTGCTGCCCGAAAAAACAGAGATCGTATGATCCTCACTCCAAGTCCAATCCCTCGAGCTCTGCGTCGGAATCAACAATGTACCGCGCACTCTTCGAATAGAACAACTTCTTGTTGTGTCTCCCCGCCGATCCCTTCTGCAAATGCGGACGACGGTCGCCACAGTCGGATCTCAGAGCGTACGGCTTCGGGGCAATAATCTCGCCTGCCGCCACCTTTGCCCGATATTCCGCCTTGCGCGCGGCGACTTCATCTGTGCTGAGCTCGACGAAGCGTGTGCGACCGTCTTCCCAAGACTGGATGAGCGGCAGAAGCCGTGTGCGCCCGAGACTCACGTCACTTGGATCCATGAACGGGATATCGCTCGGCCATCCCACAATCTCCACCTTGTATTGCTCGACGACGCGAGACTGATACCGCTTCCAGGACATTTGTGCCAGCGGCTGCTTCGAGACCGTGCCTGGAAGGAAGGAGGTTAGTTGATATCCAATAAGAAAGAGCACCAAGGAAGAAAATAAGAAAGCATACGGAGATCATGCTTGATGAGGTTGCGGAGATGCGAGCGGTTGCTGATGCGCTTCCGCTGATATTCGGCTAGGTGTCATTTTAGGATCAGCGACAGAGACTGACGAGACGAATAGAGACGCGCGCCGCGCCGCCGCAAGTCGCGACTTACTGTGGCCATGGCTTCGGACTGGTGCCATCTGTCGAATAGACTTGGAGCCTGGCCCAGTGACAGTCCGAAGGCCACATCTTTTAAGCTCTCCGGCAACAGTGTGAAGGCCATGGCCAATAAACCGTGAGAGGCCAGGGTGACTTGACACCCATTCTGGCAACCATTTATTTCTTAGGCTCTAAGCTAAATGGGGATCCCCCACCATTTATTCTGCTTTCTTTCCTCAGACACTCAGCTCTCGGAAGAATAAGTCTCAGATATAAGCACACATTGGATTCAATAACAGGACTGAGTAAGAAAGGGAACATATTTTCGGAGGGAGAGAACCTCCAAGAGAAATGGCACACTTATTTCGGGACATCAATGACAGACCTGCTTGCCGACTGGGCAATCGAAGCTATCTTCCATGTTTCAAGGGTCTCAGCTTGGCAGCGGCTGAAGGAAGCCGCCGCGCAGAATTTGCGTGGGACAGTGGTAACCCACGGGCGCCAGGAAAGCTTAAGTGGTGATGCTCGTGCGCATCGCACTCTACTGCCTGTCGCTCCTCTCCCTGCTCTCCCCCTCCCCGTCCCTCCATACACAGCCAGGACACATGCACATGGTATGTACAGCCGTACCCTCTCTACAGCACAAATCCCCCCTCCCGCTTCTAAGATCCACTGTATGGTTTGTCCGACAGACAACCTACGCATTAGGTNAGTGTTGTCGGAGCAGTCAAAGATGTAGCAAGAAATACTCACCATGTTTGCAGACAGCTCAGTGGAGNGGGAGCAGCATGGCCACGTTGCTTGTTGTGGCCCCAAGCTCATTGCTCCGGACGAGATTATGTCTCGTCCGTGCAACGTCAGTATCGCTTGGTCTGCGCCGAGGTCAGTCTGTCATGCTGCATCGTAGAGAACAACATTTACTCATCGCTTACCTATTCCCGATCCCTTCCACTTCACCCGAGGGCCCCGCTCGTTGTGCACGTCCTCTGTTCAAGGGAAGCATGGCGGTCATGTCGACAACGGTGTGTATCATAGTTTGTCCCATGCAGTTCTGTATTGCTGACAGCAGAACATTAGCGAGTGTCCTGTGTGCAGGTGGGGTGAAGCAGAGCCGGTACAGGTGAGTATTCTCCTCTGATGTGATATGTGTTTTCGCTCACCAGTTGCACTCCCTAAACACCGTCCGCCAAGTTCTCGCGGCGAGATGAGAGGACCGCTGCTCCGCACTCGTCGCTCAACCTGGCGCATTTGGACCCGCACGGTCCCAAGAGGTCGAGGGCACTCCGCGCGTGCTCGCAGGGGTGCGATGGACATGTGCGAGCTGAGAATGAAGGTGTGATCCGGGCGCATCAACATCAGTTTGCCTGCAGTTACGACGAGTGCTGTGAGAGCAGGGATCATCCCGGGATAGCCAGACTGCTGTGTGCGGCTGGTTGTTTACGTCACGGCCCGATATGTTTGCGGCCTAAGAGGGGAGGCCGTTGTGAACCGTCGCCGTACTCCGTTGAATGATGCGAGGATCGTTCACAGCGCGTGGACTTGGCACAGCTCGGACAACGGGTCCATGTTAGCAAGGACCGTCGTAGTTTGTAGTCACTCCCCGAGAGGCTGTACGTTGAGAGACTCGGAGCAGGGCGCGCGGCCGCCTTGCTATTTTCGTAAGGATGGGTCTGGACTTGCGAGCGTAGGTCGTGTCCTAGCATGCTGATTGTGAGGTCGGCGGTACACTGGTGACTGCATGCGCACTGGGACTGCACGGTCTGTGATTCGGGAATGTAGAGGCGTTGCAAATGCCATCGTCACAATGGCAGCATCACTGTCCATGTCCCCGGTGAGTAGATCAGGTATTTGCTTAAAGGTGGACATGAATACTGACGTGTTGGTGTTTTGCCATTCCAAAGGTCCATCATGACATGTGCCGTGGTCGTCGTTCGTTCGCGATCCAATGGTCGCTGTGGTGGGTAGCAGGAAAGAGTGCGGCCGCAGCGGCGAACTCAGCTTGGCAGGACGCCGTGTCTTGCTCACACGCGTCAGTCTCGCGCCGTCTCTATTCAAACTCACGCCCGATGCACCGTTGCTCACGTCTGACCGTAGGGTCCACAACATGAATCGAATTTGCGATTCCCAAGAATCTATCTCAAGGGAAGTCATCTGATATTTGTATCCACTCCAAACCTTTACTGACGGTAGTCCTGTATCTACTAAGGACTCGCATACGTGACATTGCGTATTGCCTATAAACCACGGTGGTAAGCGATCCCATCCCATCGCGAGCATGTACGGTGGAACAGCCACTGTAGGGTACTTACCTAGCACACCAGGGGGTTCACATTGCATCTTGTCTGGTGCGGCAGCTCCGCTCTATTGTATTATGCAGCTGACTTTCTTTCCTCTCGCACACTGCAGTTGTTTTTATTAGTTGCTCGTCTTCAGCTAACCTGGTTCGTATGTAGGCTCGTGCCAGAGGGACATTGGTGTGAGCAGCGAGCAGTCGATGAAGAGGGTTGCAACGCAAGAGGCCCGCATCGAAGGCTGGCGCACGGCGCATGGTACCGGTCCATGGCGATCGCGCTCCAGGACATAGAGCGGGAGATCAATGGACGTTACCTCGCACTTTACGATTGCCAATTCATAGCGTGCAGGTGCGTATTCATTTCCATGTTCGCGGTATTGGTTACTAACCTTAGACGACACGTTATATGCCAGACACGTGTCGAAGATGGGGCACGGCCACACGGCTAGGGGACGTCGTTGCAATCCGGTGGATCGCACGACGTCGCATGGTGTTCTCGTCCTAATAGGCGAGCATCGGAAGGGTGGCGGTCGCGAACGATGCTGCGAAGGGGCGGCGCGAATGCGATAGCGAGTGGTGCACGCAAACATATTAGGGCTTTGCGGAGGCTGAGAGGCAGCTAGTGGCATGAGGGTGCGGCGATAGCAGCTGTGTGATGAATATCTGGAAGTTAGGATAGGGAGGTGGAGACGTCACACGGAAACGCGCGACATGGCGGTCTAGTCGGCGGGCAACACTAGGCTGCGCATCAACGGCGCGGCGCTAGGTGGACATACAAGGTTATCGCGAGAGGGGTGGCTGGGAAAGGTGTGCGAGCCGTTGGTGGTGAGGTCGCCAATGCGACGAGACTGCAGCAAGGTGAGTGCATGCTATACTTGACGAACGATGACTCACAAGTCGTTCCTTTAACGCACCTCCCTGCTCCAAATGTCCAACTTTCAGTCATAACGGACACGAGACCACCTTCCGTTGGTTCCTGTGTACAGAAATGGCGCGACTGTGGACGGTGGACGCGTCGTAACGCCTTCTCGTCGCCAGGCATGCACGCAGGAGGGCTGCTGACGAGCTCGAGCCGTGACAATGCTCGAGGGGTCTCCATTTGGCGTCCTCACGTCGTGGACTGGTGGGCCTCTTGGTGCAGGAGTGGCGAGGGCAGGAAGAGTGTTCGACGCCAGGACCTAAGTTGGTGCGCGTGGCGGCAGGAAGGAAGTGGCAGCGTGCGGCTGACTTTGCGACTTGCAAGTCGGCGCGGCGCGTCTTGTTCGTGCATCTGCGTACGTACGTCCGCATTTCTATTCAAACTCTTCGTTGTTGCTCATAACGGAATCTTAGTCATATTCTATGATAATTTTCATTCAAGAAACTATGTACAAATGAAGGTAATATTTTCTAAGCATTCGCAGGCCTTTACTTACCGCCGCAGTAGTCGTTGACTAGCACGACAATCACATCGACGACGCCTGGAGAAAGTAGCTGCGCACGGAAGGGCTGTCGCTAGGGAGGACAGTCTCAAGGTTCTGTCATCGAGAGCCAGAGCTTGACGCCGCATCCGTGAAGCTGCCCGCCCACGAGGACAGTGTCGGTGGCGGACTCAGGCGGCATGGACCATGCCCGTCCATCCCGCGCTGAGTCCCTGCCGCTTTTGCCTCGTGCTTGCACTTGAATGCATTCGGAAAGACGTGGACGTGGGGCCGGACTCGGCCAGTGCGGCCATAGCGCATAACGACCGACGCGGGCCAGACGCGCACCTGCGGTTTCTGCGAGACGAGCGTTCGGGCACGGATGAGGGGCGCCCTCGGTGGCGGGCGCGGACGGCGGGTGGCCGCGATCGGAAGTGCGCCAGTGGGACTGAGCATGGAACGAGGCCGTTGAGGCCGCGTGTGTAAATGTGTGCACGGTGCGGCAGGGCGCGCAGAGCGAGGATTCATCCCGATGCCGTTCAGCACGTTGGAGCCGGCGGCGCATCGCATGTGAAAGGCGGGTGCGAGAGGGGGCACACAGAAGGGGGCACACAGAAGGGGGCGCAGAAGCGAGCAGGATGCGGTGTGCGTGGAGGTGTGCCAAGGGAACGCAGCTGCGCAAGGCTGCTCGCTTTGCTGACAGTAGCAGAGCGTGAGCGTCTTCGGCGACGTGAGCTTCTGCGTGCCGCGATGACTGATGTAGGGGTGCTCGGGACGTGCGAGCACGAGCGCAGGCACACGTGGCGGTGACAGCACGCGGTGGGCGAAAACGGCGGCGAGGACACGTCTTGACGCTGTTCGGCATGTTGCATTCATCGGGAGTGGGCACGCGATGTCGGTGAATAGATGGACGCGGCACCCTCTGGATAGCGGGTAGCACGATGCCCACCTCTTGATGCCTACGAACACATCAGGGCTTTGCAGAGGGTGCAAGGCAGCTAGCGGCATGAGAGCGCGTCGCAGCGGCCTTGCGTCGAGCACATGTTGGACTGTGCACTTGAGCTTGTAGGTGACGATGGTCGGTCGAACGTAGGGACACAAGGTGTCTCTTTGGCTGGACTGGCTGGAGACTTTGAGTCCCATAGGAGTATGGCATTCGCCCAGATGGAGAGTGAAGCATTCTGCGCTGCAGAAATTCCAAACTTTAACAGTATTGTCCACTGATCCACTGGCTCGCACCTGGCAGCTTGGGTAAGCGGGCGCGTCACAGGAAACGTGCGACAGCACTAGGCGTAGGGTGAATGCCGCGACACCGTGAGCTTACGGTTGTGCGTGTGTGAGGAGGACGTAGGAAGGTGGCGTTGGAGGGACAGACGGCGACGTCGAACGTGCCGTTGGCGGAGAGATCGCTGGTGCGACGAGACTGCGAAAAGGTGAGTATATGCCGTCGTTGTTATGAACTTGTACTCACGGATTTCGTTCCTCTGACCTTCCTCCTAGCAGTCGATTGGCGACGAACCCGGGCTGCGATGACACTCGAGAGGGCTCGAGAGTGTTCGTTTTGGTGGGTAGACCTGCAGGTGGGAGAGAGACGAGGCAGGAAGAGTGTCCGACGCCAGAAGAGAAGTCGACACCGGTGGGAGAAAGAAAGCAGTAGCGCGCGGCTGACTTGACGACGCGTTGGCGCGTCTTGCTTGTGTGCGTGCGCGTGCAAGTCCGCATTTCTATTCAAACTCTTCATCGTTGCTCATCACCAAACCTCGCGTTCACAGCACATGCAAGATTTTCATTCAAAATACTATGTACATTGGATGGTAATACTTTCTAGCTAGTCGTGGACCCTTACTTACCGCTATTTTGTGCAGCGACGGAAGCGCAAACCCGCTGCTCGCCGCGAGCGCACGCTTGGCCGGCGCACGCCAGCGTCGTTGAGGCGGGAGGAATTAGAGAAATTAGCTGCGCACGGAAGGGCTGTCTCCAGGGCGGCACCGAGGTTCTATCGTCCAAGTCCAGAGGTCGATGTCGTGTTTGTGAAGGCGCCCGCGCACGACGACGGCGTTGGTTGTAGACTTGGGCGGCGCACATCTCGAAATCGGAGCCCGCTCCGTCTTCGCGCTCGGTCGCGGAAACGTCAGCCTCGGGATGCAGCCGTCATGCGCAATGGCGACACGGGCTACGAACGCGTGCGTAGTTCGAGTCGGGGACGATGTCGGGCATTCTAGGCGGGACGAAGGGTGTCCTCGGCATCGGACATAGACGGCAGACAGACTGCCGCAATCGGGAGCGTGCTAGGGAGCTCGGCGCGGAACGAGGGTGCGTATTTGAGGCTGCACGATTGAGGGCCGGGGTAGGCTCGTCCCACCCCATTCAACACGTTGGGCTGGCGGCGGGTGGCGCGTGAGACGTGCGCATGCGGTGGGGAGCGGGTGTCGCGAGTAGGGCGCGCGAGCGTGCGTCAAGAAAACGCAGCCGCGCCATGGTCGTTCGCTTCGCTGCCGAGGATCCAGTCGTGGAGGGGTGCCGCTTCAGCGGCTGGCGCAAACGGAGGGTGTCGAGCATCTGCATGCCGTCCTCTGTGGTCGAAATGCGCGAGCGCGAGCACAGGTGCACGTGGCGGGGGTGATGTGTCTCAGCGCCGTCTGCCACGCTGCGGTCGCCAGAGGTTGGGCGTGCGAGGCGGGTGGGCAGAAGAACACGCAGGGTGCGGGTGGGGCACGTTGCATGCGCACGCGCGCAGCTCGAGGCGCCGACTTCCCGCCCCATCGACTGTGGTCCCCGCATTGATAGTCCGCACGTCTGGTGCGCCCGCCTGCCCGCCTTGACAATCTTGCTAATGTCCGCACCTGCCTTCGGCAGGTCCACCTTCGCATCATCGGCCTTGGGATTCATTTCGGTGGGTGGTCCTGCAGGCNCAAGCGTGATGAGGTGAGCAGAGCATTCGACGCCGGAAGAAAGTCGACATGGGTGGTGGGAGGAAGAAAGCAGGAGCGCGCGGCTGACTTGACGACGTGTCGGCACATCTTGCTTGTGTGCACATGTAAGTCCACATTTCTATTCAAACTCTTCATTGTTGCTCATTATCGAACCTAGCATTCATAGCATATCTAAGATTTTTCATTCANAATACTATGTACATCGAAGGGTAATACTTTCTAACTTATAGCCATCCCTTACTTACCGCTATCCTGTGCAGCGATCGAAGCGCAAACCCGCAAGTCAACGAGACGCGAGCGCGCCCTCAATGTTCAATGCTGGTGGCCCATGCTCGCTGCTTGGGCAGCAAGGAATATAGAAGAGTCAGTAATTTTCGATTCTACCATACTCTTTCATCTGTCTGTATCTCGGCGCTGTCTCACGTTGCAGTCGTCGGAGGCTGGGCACGCTCGGCGGGTGGGCAGAGGAATACGCAGGGCGCCCGGGCCGCGTTGCGCGTGTGGGCGTGCGGGCAGCTCGAGGCGCTGCCACGTTGATGGTTGCACCCGCCCGTCTTGACAATCTTGCCAATGTCCGCACCTGCCTTCGGCAGGTCCGCCTTCGCGTCGTCCGCCTTAGGATTCTTGTTGTCGATGCTGGCCTTGACTTTGTCCGTATCGACGATGCCAGAGAAGTCGCAGCGCTTGAGCGACTTTGCGTAGATGGACGCCATGAGNTCNGANCGCANGTGNGTGCACGCGCGNCGACTGTACCACAGGTGTTGAACGTCGGCTTGGGCCTGNNGACNNTNAGAATGGGACAGGNAGGGNANANNANAAGACATACCTTGCCNACGGTGNAAATAAAGGCGAGGAAGGCATAGATGTACGCTTGCGACCGAGATCGCGGCGACGGGTGGTCAATGGCATCTAGGATACGCCTGGAGANGTGTTNGCNTGAGCTNTGACNNNATNACGCCGGAANNGTGCACTTACTTGAGGAAGAAGGGGGANGCGTAGTTCAGTATGACACTGACGAAGGTCAAGNCGAGATCCAAGCTGCGTAGACGAGNTTTAGTNNGCAAGCTGGAANNTAACANNCAGACCTACATGATATCGAGNGAGTTGGCTTTCCACAGGCGNAAGAGTANTCGTGTGCCTCTGCATTGCTGTTAAGNCNNATCAGAAGTGNGATAANAATAAACTNACTTGATCTTGCTNAATNTGATNAAGACGGGGCGCGATTGCAATGTCGGNCTGAGTTGCCAGACATCTTTTTCGTTGAGNGTGTTGTTCGTGCCCTGTGGTGCGCATATAGTCAGCAGTGATCTCGAAAGTATGATTTGCAATANACTNACGCGTTTAACAAGCGGCCAGACCCAGTGNAANGTNGCCCAACGGCCNAGNCTNGTGTAGTCTTCAGGNGAGATNCTNACGCCCTGTGTTTGATTGCTAGATNAACCATGNTCAANNACACGACATGCGGAGNGACTCACNATTTGACTNGTGTCGACTTGCTTGCTTGGGATGGCCAGAGGCATGCTATAGACTATTGCAAGGAGCCCNAGGACAGCGGCAAGATTGAGCACGTGCGCAGCGATAACGATGCGAGGAGGTAGCAAGATGCCCTCGACCTTGGCGTCGTAATAGATACCACCAAGAGTNAGCACGCCCACGGCCAGCTGGACATTGTANAGGATGAAGAGGTCGTACGGCGGCGTGGGCTGCGGGCGCACGATCGGGCGCAGCGTCGCGTAGAACCAAGCGGCCGCGCTCAGGAACGGCTGGACGATATTGATGGGCGTGGGGTTTTGAATNGCGTTNAAGCAGCCAATGGAGAGCCAAACGAGCGTCTCGACGAGTCCCACCCATCCGAGAATGAGCGACTTCCAAAGCGGCACGGCGGGCTTTTCGATGCGGATTTCTTCCTCCGGCTCGTCCGCGTCACCAACGGCTGTGCTTTCCTTGAGGGCCTCCGCTTCGTCGAGAGTCAAAAATATGTGGAAGGGCGTCGCAATCCAGTGCCCGAATTTGACGATGGGAGCTGGGAAAGGAATCGAGAAGAAGCAGAGAACGAAGACAAGCGCAGCAGGAAGGATGGTCGCCCAGAATGAGCGAACGCAGGCGCTGTCGAAGTCCAGAGCATTNTGCCCCGGGCATACTGCGAGCTGCGGCATCGTCACCGTCGTNGCAGGCGCGTCGCTATCGTCGTGGTCGAGGGGGGAACAGCGTGCTGCGCGAGGTTTGCGCGACGCGCAACTCGCGATCGCGTACCCAGGACGTTCGGGTCTTGCCGAAGCGGAGAACTAACGTTCGCTGTCTGCTTTGCCTTCAATTCAGCAAAACTCAAGCTCCGATCCGGCTGGAGCCGAAGATACTTGGCTAAAATTACGGAATTCCCACCACGACGCGTGGTGGCCGCGCCTGGCGCCTGATAAGGGTTTTATCGGCCCGTTGTCCCGAATTATTTACATTATTTACTTACGTAATTTTAGCGCACACAAAGTGACCGCCGCAAGCCAGCCTGAGTAACACTGTTCTAAACCAGTCGCACCGACCCTCATCGATTCCCGCCATGGAGTCTCTCAACCTCAACACACTCGCGAATTCGCTTCCCAACAGCAACATGGCGAACGCGGAGAAGGACCTCCTCAACGACTTCAAAGGTGCGTGCGCGTCCCTGCTCGCCTGTAGCCACGACATGCTGACTCGGCTCGCCGACGCACAGCGGCTGCGCTTAGCATCACGACGTTGTACCGTTCCTCGCGTACGACATCCAAGCGTGCGTACAATGCAGGTTACGCTGCGGCGTGCAAGGACATGCTCCAGATGATCCAACAGGGAGTGTCGGACAGCGAGTCGGAGGGTGGCAGCGGTATGCCCACCATCGGCCGTGTCATGGATTACATCGAGGCGCGGCTCGAAGCTATTCGCGCACGCGAGGAGGAGGAAGAGGAGGACGAAGAACGCGAGAAGGGCCCCTCTACCAAGGCGCCTACAGTACCGATCAATCGCTCCAGCAGCGCTCCCATCCCCCAACACAAAGACTCTGTCCGTCCCATTCACCTCTGTTCATTCATCTGATTCTCACATTATCTACTCCCTAGAACCACCAGCCTGCGACCCCCAAGCCCAACCATGCTGCCCAGTCCTCCCCACCGACGCCGACACCGACACCCGTCCAGCGCTCTTTGCTTTCCCGTGCCACGAAGTCTCGACCCGCCACCAGCAGTCCTCTGGCTCCAGTCAGACAACCCTCGGCCATCCCACCGAACACGTTTCCGTTCAACTTCTCTGCCCCCATCACCGCCGAGTCCGTCCCCGTCGCCTCCACATCTGCGCCCCCTGTGGCTACAGGCGCAAAGCGCCGACACGCAGTCATGATGATGCTTGACGCCACTGATGGAACTGCCCCGGACGTGGCCAGCGTTTCTGGTGGCCCAAGCACCCGTCGTCGCACGAAGAGCCAGCGCGATCGCGCCAGTAGCGCGCAAGCACAGGTACAGAATCCTGCACAGGTCCAGAGTCAGAGCCAAGTGCAGGGTCAGCTCAGTGGTGATGCGATGGATGTGGAAGAGGAGGGTCGTGAGCGGAAACGCGTCGCGAGGAGATAGGATTGTTCAGGTTTTGGTTTTTTTGTGCGACGATGTATTAGGTGCGCTTACTCCTCCGTCTCACCGCGTCGGCCTCACTGACCATGGCGGTTCGAGCAGTAGGCCTACTTTGATTGATCTCTGAACGACCGTACGAACGAAGAAGCGAACGAACCAGCGGTGTGAGGCGAAGCAGCTGGCCTCCCCTTCCTTCCCTGCATCCGTAGTATACTACTTACCTACCTAGCTTACATTCATACCACCATCACCCATCCCTTCATTTCACTACTTACCTGCATACAATCACATGTACACTACACTTATACTCGACACGACATGACGGCCCACGGTCTTCTCCTTCCCTTGCATCGTATTTAAGCAACGTTGTTCTCATATCTCATGACGGCCGACTGTTTTCATAATCTTCCATGGTACTATAGGACCCCAAGCGAAATGACATGTTCTCTATCAAATTATACCCCGTCCTTCGCGATGATTCGGGTGCGTTCTGCGCCGCGGGAGAAAATGGAGAGAAAATGGGTAAAATAATCTGCGATCGGGCGCATCGGCCATCGATGCGCCCTGCAGCCCAAATAAGGAAGTCGTCTTGGATCGTTTAGGAAAGCGTCGGCCCGCCATCCCGCCATCCCGCCATCCCGCCCTTGGACTTTGCTAGCACGCGTCTAGCAAGTGTGCGTAAGCGAGCGTCTCTCCCGTCCTCTCAATGAAGCATCCTCAACCAGCAGGTCTACTGTCTACTGTCTATCGTTTCACTCGCGAAAGAGTGCGCCGGTAGGAATAGGACACGAAGTGTCCTTCCAACTCCCGACTCGCGGCGATGGAGGGAGAGAACGAAAGTAGCCGCGCTCCCCAGCACCAACCTAACCCAAAGCGCACCCGATATCCTCCGTGCGGGATGCACTTTCATTGACAGCTAAACCGAACACGCCCATCATAGGCGTGACGCCTGAACATCCGCCAGGACGCATCCCGGGAACCTCTGGTTTGCCTTGAGTGAGGCTTCGAAAGCTGCCGCGAAGGATACCCTTCATCGCGCCGCGGAGATGAGGCGAGCGTCATGAAGGGCTTCTTGCTTCCAGCTTCTAACGCTCGACTAGTCCTGGTACTGCCACCGCCACCGACACGCCCGCAGAGGCACGGACGGACGATATCGTGAGGCAGTGCTGGTACCAGCGCATCATGAAGGCGAGGAAAAAACGACGAGCAGCATGTGCAAGGACGAGGATGCCGAACCGAACCGATGGCTAGGTACCGGGGCAGTGTGCGGGTGGGGGAAAGGACTAGAATGGCATGGTGTTGGAGAATCTACACGAGTTGATGCGCGAGGTAGGACAGACGAGACGCCGTTTCCGCGATGTACCGAGGACATACTCATGTATCTCGTGATGGACCAAGTTGGAGTAAGGTTGGATCTCCATGAAGCCGATTCGCCCGTACGGTGATGAAGTCACGGGGCGTGCATCATGAGGCGGGGAGCGGTAGCTGAGGAACACGGAGAGCCTCGAGGCAGCATTTTTCACGCGTCACAGGGGTAAGAGGAGTCCAAGTGAAGCAGAGAGCTGTGCAACACGCGGAGATGAGCGTGCGGGCATCGATGGCGAGCACGACGCGCGAACTCAGCGGTCCAGCATGAAGCGCGGGAGGTGGATCTGTTGGTCCATACGAATCGGATGCATGATGTACGCTACACGACGGCCAAACTTGGGAGTCTTGAGCGCCGAGCTGTCAGGGTCAACAGGTGTTCAATATCCGCTTCTGAATGAACGGGCGACGAGAGCATAAGAGCAGAAAAACGTGGCGACAGACCAGCGATGGGGTTGGGGACTTGGATCCACAAATATCAGAACACTTGCATCTCGCGGTAGCTGTCCTACATATGGCATGAACGGAATCGCAGCGGAATCCGGAGGCGGTGTTGAAAGCATCCTTGGAAATTCTTGAGGACTGTCGGAAACCGCATTGTTTCTAGAAGGTAATGGAGAAAGTAGGCTCATGTTGGTCGGAATATCACCGGCAGGCGACGATGAAGTATGGCATGAAGAGCGCGTTGCGAACAAGGGACCTGAACTTGAATTCAGGTGGTGGCACATAGTACCGGAGCCAGCCGAAGCCGCTTAGGGCCGGCGCTCCGGTAGTAACACCATTCGCCTGTTTGCCGAGGTGCACACCACGACAACCCTTTCGACTATACGCTCAATTTCAGTGATCCTACATGCTCTACCATGGAGAGACATTATTACACAGGCGGTCAGCTATGGTGCGTACGACGAGAACACAAACTGAGCGGACCGTGGTCCGACGAAGGCACATCTGGTGTTCATTCTTTCCAGGCAAGGTACCGTTAGCTCGAAAACGGCGAACGGAGGGCCACGACAGGGAGGTTGATGAGACCTTCGGACGTTGCAATCGATAATGCTCAGACAAGGCAACCAACTCGACATCACTTGATGCCGCTGAGTCCCCGCCATGCCTGCGAGGGCATGTGAGTAACGTGCGCCATCCCCGTATGTTTCAATTCAGGGCTTGGCGTCTCTCCTGAACTTACCTTGCGCTACAGATCTCCCTCACGGAACAAATCATGACCGTCATAAAGATAACATCGATCGACGGAGACGGAGGGCTGTGCTTGGATGGTGCTCTGCTGGGACTTTTCTGGTCGCCCCTATCGACAACACACTCAGCTCTTCATCCCCGCTATCTCGGAATTTTTGGGGCGAAATCGATGCATTGCAGAGGACACGTGCGAACCTCATTGGAAGTAAGCGCTCGATATCAACTTTGCACCGCTCCTCGAAGCTGAGTGCCACACAGCAGGCTCCAGAAAAACAGCTTCAGGGGAACATAGGATCTTTCCTACCCACCAGGAGGATGCAGCGTGGTTAACAGACGCTTAGCGTGCCCTGCGGTGAGGCAGATACAGGCTATGCACAGTGAGTCTTTCGCTGCCTCATACCTGTCTTGTGCGCGCCCCGCTCGCCGGATTGTCCTTCCGAATCAGCTCCACTTCTATTCTTCTATCGTTAGGCCCATTTCTGCACCAGCGCAATCATGTCGTTCAGCGGCATTGGTTCACCGTGCAACTTCATCGAGGCAAGATCGATGACTCACCAGCAGAGACGGACGACTTCGCGCTATCCATACCGTGTCCCTAGCTTCTTAGGAATTACATTCCTTGTCGGTTCCAGTCGATTCAGCAGGGTATAGGTCAGGACGCGCGCCTTCGGTGATATCAAACGGTATATAAGGTCCCGCCGCGCTGCGACCTACCCCAGCCTCATAGCATTTCTCATGCGCATCTCACTTGGGGCGGGGGCAGGGTCGATGTCAGGGATATCCCTGCGATTCCTGGACATTTTTCTTCTCTTTCGTAGCTCGAGGCACACGAGGAGAAGGGCTAGGACACCCACAACTGTAATAAATCTGGAATTAGCCCGACATCGAGCGCAAACGATATACCAAGGATACGCGCCTGCAGCAACGACGATCCCAGCTATCGCCCCTTTACTCAGACCTCCGTCATCTCCATTTTGATGGTGACGAGGGGTGCAGCTCGGGGACGCAAGTCGAAACGCGGACGTCCTTGTGCTAGAGGTATTGGTAATTACGATGGCTGAATCGTCGCCGTCGTCGTCATCGCTAGGATTCGAGATAATGGGTGGGATGATGAGTAAAAGAAAGAAACATGATACATGTACTCACTCGGAGTCGTCGCAGAATCTAGCGAGCACTGACACCGCGTGGGCGAGGAGACTCCAGAGGAGTATTGGGACAGACATACCGACGACGGGTGGGGATCCTCTTTGTCCTCAGGAAGTCTCAAGGATTCCCCGTGAGAGATAATTGGTCTTCATATATAGACTTGCCTGGGAGAACCCTGCCTGCTGTTCGCCGCAGCAATCGAACACTCACTGCCCGGTCTACCCGACCAGGATTGGCGGTTTCGTACCAGACTTCATGGGGATGCATCACGTGCCAACCTATACACGGTGGAATTAGTGCAGAAGTTAGAATCGAACCATACTTTTGAGTCTAAAGCGTGGCAGCTTCAGACACGGGCTGTAGGAGAAGAGGCATCGAAGGCCTTGGCACGGCGCGCACAGGCGGCACAGCACCCGCACAAACACCGCACGCGCCGTGCACGTGATAAACGCGACGCGTTGCAGCTGTTTACTAATTGATGGGCCGCTCCCAAAAAAAACGCGCCCGGATTGTGAAGGGAGTTCTAGAGGCGGAGAAAGTCGGAGATAGCGGTTGCCGACATGCCGGAGCCCTGCTTTCCCGCTTCGTGTGTGGCTGTCTGTGGCAGCATGCCACAAGATTGCAACTCAGCACATCTCTTCAAAGTCCGCTCCAATGCATAAAACTCGGCAACAAAAGGCCTATCAATTAGTAAACGGCTGTAATAGGTCTGCTCGAGGTCATCTTCCCATCATGCGCAAAGCGGGTAGCATATTAAATGTAAAGGTAGGCTGCGGAGGAAGTTCACTAGAAAACGGGTGGTAATAAAAGACGACCATGAAGGGTACATTGAACATTGGGCTTCTACTAATATCTATGCCAATGCTCGACGACCAAGCACTAATCTCGTTTCCGTCTCATAAGATGGAACAGTGGACGCAATACTGGGCGCAGCGGATTGAACCGTCGTATACGGATAGCATACGTTAATGCATAGATCAGGCCAATCTGGCAACGCAAGCGCGAGGTCAATTTCAGCAATACTTCGAAGGAGACATTAGATAGAGGCTTACATTGAACGCAGTATACGCCACCAGGATCCCGAAATCCCGCCAATGGTGCTCATAGTAAAAGCTGAAGTTCTCGGCCAGGTAGGCGTCGGACGTCCGGGCGGGACAGAACTGGCACGCGCTCGTCGCGTTCGGGTTGTTCAGGTAACCGCCTGAAAAGTTGGCGAATTGTTGCAGGTACTGTGCACATGTCGCTCCCTGCGGAGGCTCGACTGTCACGAATTCGACGGGGGCGCACACCAGCTCTTGGCGGCCGACAGCTGGAGCGCGAATCAATGTGAGTTTGAATTAGGGAGTGTATGAGCCTGATATTTGAGAGGCATACATTGTCCGACCACACCATCAACCATATATGTCAGAGGGCTGACGTGGTTCATCCATTTCCACCACCCCAGTAATCGGAAGGGCTGCAAGATGCCATTACTTGAGGCATGATCGTCAGTTTCCTGCGGCTGAACAAAGTGGAATGTACGTACAATACCAATACAAAGGCATAGAGGAAGGTATACAACAATCCGGCAAGCTGTGAATTAGGACACATCGCTGCACTGAACAACGCAAGCGACACGTAGAATACTGGGAACACGACGCTGGTCACCAGGTACGTGTACCCGGCTCGGTCGTTCAGGAAACCTACGTCCCAGTAAAAGCAGACGAAGTAGAGTGAGGCAGCGATGATGTCGAGTGGGACTTCCGCGAGAAATTGTGCCGTTAGCAGTGCGGTCCAGCTGTACGTCCTGCTCGCTCGTTCTCGAATTTCGTAGACATCGCGAGTTTCAACGAATTTGACTTGCAGTTGCTGGGCTAAGGGTACACTGATCACGGTCGACAGGAAGCTCGCCTGGAATTCGTCAATAGATTACATCGACATAATGAAAGATGTTACGCACGAAAATCTTGTTCTGCGTTCCCTGCAACGAGTCTTTTGCTTTGAAGAAGGTGAACCCGATAATGAGGCCACCCAGGACATTCAGCCCGACCTTCGAGCGCAAGTATATTGGGTCCCGCCAGTGGCGCTTCGCCTCTCGTCGCAGGAGTTCAATTGCTTGCTGCGACCACATCGTCGAGAACTCGCTGTGGAACTGCGTTGTGACCACTTCGCACCCCTTGCCTTCAGTGACGAGTGCGTCCAGTTCCTGCTGCATGCGCTCAGCTAGAGTGGAGCTCTTCCAGATCGCGTGCCAGTCGTTCTCGCTTTTGGCTGTCGCCCCCGCGCCGATCACGTCCAGCATATATTCCGCACTGGAATTGTGTTCAGCTACCTTATTCTTACACTAGCTAAGACGTGAACTTACGGATTTTCCAAATGCTCACAGGGCCGCGCACCAGAGGATTGGAAGTAGTTCAGCATTGTTTCCGCGTTTTCTCCGAGATCGCCAAAGTAGACAGTCTTTCCACCTGTCTGCAAGAGCAGAAGACGGTCAAACACCGTGAACAGTTCAGATGATGGCTGATGGATACTAGAGAAACCGTCATCCATAAGTGAGTCTTCGATACAAGAAAGACCGGGACATACGTGCAAAGAATGGCCTGGCCTTTGTCGGCAAGCTCTCTGAGGAACTGCATGATGGCCCAAGCACTCTGTGAATCAAGGCCTGAAGTGGGCTCGTCCAGGAAGAGCAAGAGTCGAGGCTAGATAGAGATACCATTATTCCACGAATCTCAATCGCACCTTGTTCTAGACAAACCTTTGCCGCTAGTTCGACGCCAATGGTCGTCCGCTTTCTCAGCTCTACGTTGAGTGTGCCCACAATTGCATCCGCGTACGCTTCCAAGCCGCACATCCGCAACACAACGTCGACGCTACACCACAGGTCATCTCACGACTAGAAAACGACGACCAACGAGACGTACTAAGCCTCCTTCTCCTTCTCAGGCACTGATGAAAGCTGCCGGAGTTTAGCGGAGAACAGCAGGGCCTCGCGAACCGTAGCCAAAGCGAAGTGCGTGTCCAGCTGTTGCACATACCCGCTGTGACAAGAATCTCAGTAACCATGCGATGGTGTCAATCAGGAGGAAAACACACGTCTGCGCCTGGAAATCAGCCGGTACCTCGTGTCCGTTCACGAGGCAGTCCCCAGTCACGACGCCAATGTTCGTCCGTTTGGCGAGAGCGTTGAGGAGAGTTGTCTGTGATAGACAATGAGTTGTAGCTTAGGAAAGGGAAAAATCGGCGGCACCCACCTTGCCCGCGCCCGATTCGCCCATGAGGGCAGTCAGCTTTCCTGGCACGACATAACCTGACACATCATCGAGTAATTTCTTCCCTTTCGGATCGCCGTGCGTGGGCACGACGTAGTTCAGATGATGCCAAGTGAAAACATCCTTCATGGGTATATTTTCCACTTCCTTCGTCGACCTCGGAGCTGCAGACGGAAGCGAAGGGTGTTCGCGGCCCTTTTCTTCATCGACCGGGCTCGCTGGGTCCTCCACGAAAGCAGTCTTCGATCCTCGCTTGAAGAGGATACCAGAGGACTGTCCGGCCACAGATGTGTTGAGATCTGACGCGATGAACAGTATCGCGAAGAAGAATACGAGGAATCCCAGCAGAATGCCAAGGTTCTGACAGAACATAAGCAAGAAAACGACATGACGTTCACACGAACAGAGCTCACCCGCCAGACATGGCTATAGTAATAGCTATACGAGAGTGCGATAAAAATATTGCCGTCGACGCGCACCTGGCCAGGCTGCGATCCGACGGTACTGCATGCTTGATTGGCCGGTGAAACATTTTCGTAGCCCGGGCCTTCCGGGATAAGGAGCGAGCAAGTTCCGTTTAGCGTCCGGAACTCGTTGGCCATCAAGGCTTCGAATCCATAATACATAGGCTGCGTAGCGCGATGAGACCAACAACGAACGAGATAGCCAAAGTGGGACACGTACGTTTAACCATGAGATCCAGCGCAAGGCGCCTGGTATGTAATTCCGAGGGGTAGTGTATCCGGTGAACAGTACAAGGACAATGAGGATGACACCCGCAACACTCTGAACGGGTGCCGGTGTCCGAAAGATGGATGCCATGCTGCGAAACATGGTCTTCATGGTCAACGACATCACAAAGATGAAAAGCAAGAAAACACTAAATTGATGACGATTGAGCGTTTTGTGAATGGGATAGCTGAAAGCACGTACAAGAACTGTCCTGGTGTTCGCTGTAGACCGACGACAAAGTACAAGATGATAGAGAAGACAGTCATGGTGAGGAACAGGATGGGCATGTCTACGACCGACCGCGCTAGAGCGTCGACGAACGGGGCGTAGAGGGCTGATCTGTGGTGCCGTGCAACTATGGGGCGCTGCGTGAACAACGACGGAAGTTCTGCCATAGCTGATATGAGCGAAAACAACAGCGAGCTGGAGGAATGTTCAGAATCACTGTTGATCGGAGGAGAGTGATAGGACATACAAGAACAGGACGCCTCCTCGGGAAAAGTATGCAGATGTTGCCGTTGACAGATTGACGAACACCGTCCCTACAATCGTGCTCATTATCGCAAAAATACTGCATACCAAGCAAGTATGTAAGATGTAGCGAACGCCACAAACAATAACAGGACGTACAGGATCTGAGAAACTTCCATCACGTAGTTGCCTTTCAGTATCTGCACTCTTCGGACCAGGCCCGCCCTGATTTGCATGGGCAGGGAGACTGTGTACGGGCTGGTCTTGTGCATCGTCCGAGCGCGTTCCGCATGAGCACTCTGTTTGAATGCGAATCCAGGCTGCGACTTTCCAATGAACTCGGCTCGATATGCATCCATGTCTTCTCGGTTCTGTTTGGCGGTGTCTGACTGGACGTAACGAGCGGCGAACTCTGCGGCCGTCCGCGGAACAGACTGTTCGAACCCTGGGCGTGCTACGCGTGCTTTGGGGTCGGTCACTATGACGGAGCTTCAACAAAGATTGTTTCGATAGCTCTGATGCAGAGCTCACCAGCTACGACAAAGTCCGCCGTTGTTTGCCTAGGCGAAGGTTGGAAGCCCATCTCGATGAAATACTCCCTCGCCCGACTCGCAGGCCCAAAATACACCATCCTCCCCTCATAGATGACGCAGACTTTGTCGAAGAGATTGTAGAGCTGCTCTCCTGCCTGATAGATGGACACTATCATCGCTCGACGGCAGATGTCTGTGTATATTCGCAGTGCCCGAATGAACTCCAGGGAAGTAGAAGAGTCCAAGCCTCGCGTCGAGCTATAACGCGCGAGCGTAAGTTCGAACTCCTCGGCCAGTTCAGACCCAGAAAGACGTCGACTCACTTGTCCCATGAGGTTATAAGTGCCCTCCCTGCCAACACTTCTGAGATTGACACGCGCTTCTTTTCACCACCGGATACCCCGCGGATAGATGCATCGCCAACGGGCGTGTTCTTCACGTGCCTCAGCCCGAAGATTGCTTCACTGCCGTCCGTCATGAGTCGAATGTACTGGTCGCGGGATATTCGGTCTTGTCGAGCGTGCGGCGTGCGCATAGAGATGGCGAACCGCAGTGTCTCGTCGACCGTGAGCGTTGGGAAGTGGACGTCGTCCTCGGGGCAGTATACGACGTCTCCTGCAATGACCGGCGAGAGTTCAGGTTCAGAAGGTGTTTATTGGAGAACTGATTTTAGGTCTCACCTCGGAAATGCTTCGCAATCTCTTTGGGTGCGAAGGAGTCGTAAGAAACTTCGCCCTTGATCGAGTGGTATTCTGCGCGCTGATTAGCCAAGGTCTTCAGGAGTGTGCTGCAACCTGATCCAGGGCTTCCCAGAACCACTGCATACGCAGTTAGTAATTGAACATAGTCCGTGAATGCAAACACGCACAGAGCATTTCTTTCGGCCTCACGACACCTTCAAACCCACTCAGGATATTCCGTAATGGAGGATGTCGCCACTTGCGGACATATTCGAAGAGTGTTCTCGGGTCGATCATGGATGCGAACGTGGATTGATAACTTGAAGTCATGCCGACGCCGACGACCTGAAGGTCCTGAAACAGAACACCCAGCTCTCTGGACTTGATTTCTGCATGGGCTTGTCTTGGAAGTCTCGTCAGTAGTGATCAGAACACGTCGATGTAAGCACTTACCTCCGGACATACAACCGCAAGGTTTTCTCCAGATCGAAAGGACTGTCGTCGTCGGGAACGGCCACGGTCATGTCGGAGTCGTCTCCATAGCTGCCATTCTCCAATTCTGACATGGTTGACGCCAGTTGCCGCTCCTCGACACCTACGGGGTCTGAATGGTCGGCACCTGCATGGGTAGATGCTGGCCCCGGATTCATAAGTTACGCGATGCAGTGACTTCAGGAAGTTCAGGGGTCAGTGCGGTCTTCACCACAGACTCCTGGTGAGCCACGTTAGGAGGGGCTCTTGCCAGTCAGATGCTATGGGAGTGATGAGACAAGGCAGGAAAACGAGTAAACCAGCGGAGAAGCATTCACATTTCAACCGAACGGTGCACCACGCTGCCAGGGTCTGGAAAGATTGCAGATGCCTTCATTTTGCGATAAACTGGCTTGAAATGCGCGGGACTACGTGAAAATAGATGACACTGTAGCTTGCCGCACTCCGAAGCTCCGGCGCTCGACTCGGCCACCTGCAAGCGCCCATCTTCGGCGAGTTAGACTCGGTACCACCTGCCCATATATGGTAACCAGACTCACTCAGATCGGATTTTTAACAAAATGCGATTTCAAGTTTCCTTCACATGCTCGCCGTGTTTAAAATTACACGCGGACCATTTCGTGACCCGTCACTCCTGGTAAAATATTGCCGGACCTATGTGCAATGATTCCCTGGCCTGGAGGTGCATGCAGAAGCCCTTCCTCCTCCTTGGTTTCTGTACCACTGCCCTCAATATCGATAGCTCACCGTCATCGTCGATGAGCGCATACCGGCGGCCGCGGACCACAGGCACTGTAGTGCACGGAAAAATGGCAGGGCACAGTGCTGAGCCGTGCGGAAGCACATTATCACATGCCAGCGTTGAGTGCGGGCCATACGTTCGCAGCCTCGAGGCGGTTGCCGCCGACCCTGTCCGAGTCGACGAATCTCAAGGTCTGGACCGTTAGTGCAGTATTTGCAAATGCTAAGAATGACGCATGTACTTACACAACGGGCAGGGCCCGGATTGTACATCTCGGAAAAGGCTTGTGTAAAAGTCTTTCTGTTCTTGGACAATCCCTACCATGCAAAGCGTGAATAAATGCCACAATTTGAAAGGCCGTTCTTCGCGAGGAAAGCGATGGGAATGGGTTGCCGGGTTCGGACAGAGAATAGTGACAAAAAAGGTAAAATATGAGGCAATAGTGTAGAGAAATGTTACCTTTCTGCACTATTCTCGATCAAAATAGGCAACCCATCTCCATTTCTTTCCTCACAGGGATCAGCCTTTCAAAATGTGGCATTTCTTCTCGTTGTTTGTAGCAAGAATAGTCTGAGAACAGAAAGACTTTTACCCAGTGTACTCAAGAGCCTTTTTCGATTGGTACAATCCGGGCCCTGCCCGTTGTGAAATGGTAACGTCGCCGAACCCGTGCTTGTTGTCCGCGATGAAAGCCCATTTAGATGACCACGGGAGATTCAGACAAGTCCTGCTAGGCCGGCACTGGGGGAAAAGCGAAAAGCGGATGCGGTCACGATACTTGGATAATCGATAATATTCTACTTGCGCGTGGATGGTATCTTCCTTGTTCTCGGGCATGCACTGGGATGAAGGAGCGAAGACCTGAGATAGGTGAAGATGATTTCATTGAGTGCCGCACGCATGGCCGGCATTACCCGAACATACCCGGCACGTCGGCAACGACCTTTTCTTCCAAGGCGCACTGAGTCGAGCTCACCATCCACCGCGTTGGACGCGGCTTTCACCTCCCTAATACCTCCCGGCCTTCCTTTCTCCTTTCCTTCGACGTGTTCGAGCACCCTTTGCTTCAGGGTTATTCAAGTGCCAAACTCGCACGTCAGCGAAGTCACACACGTAGTGACTGTAGGAACAAAATTATAGGATGGTCGGAATGTTGAGCAGGATGCCGTGTACACGGATGATGGGTCTGAGGTACGTGGCTGCAAAGTGTGGTTTTGAATACTACTCAGACCCGGGATGGCTTCAGGAGCGCACCACGAGTGCAAGTGCAGACGCAATCGCGACTGCTGTCCACGCTGTACTCTAATGTAAGCGCAGATTCATTCGCTGAACGCGACATGCCCTGATAGTTATTTAAGCGGTCGAGAACAGTAGCGTTTTCACGACATGCACTTCTCTTTGCGCCGTCGTCAGCAGGCGCATTCCGTGCATTCTCGGTCTCGCTCCCAAAAGCGGCTCCAGGGGATATCGTGACCCCGTCGGCTTCTGGCGAATTCCAGCCAGACGTGAAGTCCAGTGCCGCAGCTTCACCAGAGCAGCTTCCTGACGCCGATGCCGCAGCCTCTGCGTCTGCATCCTCCGTGCCCGACATCGCGCTTTCCAACCCTGGACTTGCTGACACGCTCTCCACGATCCCGCCCTCCGCCTTCGAGCCTCTACAGTACGGTGAACTCGCCGCGCTAGGTCTCGCATCATGGACACCTGCAGGATTGTCTTCCTGGCTGCTCGAGCTCGTGAACGTCACCACGTCCCTCCCCTGGTTCTGGACGATTGTTGCTGGCACGTTCGTGTCGCGCGCCCTCATCTTCCCCTTCGCGGTGCGTCAGATCCAGCAAACGTCGCGTCTCGCGCCGTTCCAGCCGCGTCTGGCCAAGCTGCGCGATCAGATGAACGAGTCCTACGCGCGCAAGGACATGCTCAATGCGCAGCGCCTGGCGCTGCAGCAGAGGAAGGTGTACGAGGAGGCGGGCGTGAGCATGCTGCCCATGTTCATCATGCCGTTCATCCAACTCCCGGTGACGCTGGGCATGTTCTTCGGCGTGAGAAGTCTGTGCACTGCGCCGCTGGAACAGCTGCGTTGGAGTGGTGTTTGGTTCCTCCCGGATCTGACGGTCGCGGATCCGTACTACGTGCTGCCTATTCTGTCGGCGGTACTCATGAACTTGCAGCTCTCGGTGCGTGCTCTCTATTGGTCACATCCCTCGTTTGAGCGACAGGCTCATGTTTCCGATTTTTGTAGTACGGAATGCTTGAGACTGCGGGCGACAAGAAGACGATGGGACACATGGTCAACGCGTTCCGAATCATGTCTGTTGTCGGTATCCCCATCATGGGTAGCTTCCCCTCTGTGCGTTGGTTCACCCTCACCTCGAGTGTATCCATTAAACTGTGTATAGGGACTGAGTCTGTATGTCACGACCGGTGTCGGGGTGATGCTTCTGCAAAACTGGCTTTTGCGTCTGTCCACTGTGCGCCGCCTCCTCAACATCCCTCCCTCTCCTGGCCACCTCGAAGCCCCAGCCCGTTCGTTTCCAGGACTCTATCGACGCGTTGAAGAAGTTTTTCCGGGATCAGAAGGTGCGGGCCGAGCAGGAGGCTGCGAAAAAGAAGTGGTAATTCCTTCATGCAGTAGCTAAGATCTCTATTAGTGCTTAGATTATGTAGTCGCTGGTAATGGTAGTATGCGGACGAGGACGGTGCCCCCTGCTCTGAACAAACACGTCCGGTTCTGCGACTGCGCCTCATAGTCAAGCGCCTGGCTTAGTCAGCTATACGCAAGGAGATGGCGGGGACATCGCCGAGTGAGCGAGCTTGACACCAACGAGCACGACGAGCAACGCAAGGACCGCCCACCGTCGCCGTCGCAGCCATGCCCATCGACGTCGGATCGATTCCGACTGCTGTTGTCGCGGCCGCCGCGGAGGCCTCACCAAGTGCGACGCCCGTGCCCGAGGAGGAGGAATTCTACTCATCCTGGTCCCTCTTTCTCGTCTGTCTGCTGCTCATCCTCTCGCTATGGACTTCCTATTATCTGCAGATCAAACGTATACGCGCGGTCCATGAGACTCTTGTGTCCATCTTTGCGGGCATGTTCGTCGGCTTGGTGGTCCGCCTCGCGCCGGGACACCTCATCAGGGAAATGCTGGTGCGTTCAAGCGTAGCTATGCCGTAGGCTGTCACCACTGACGTGTCGCGGCAGACGTTCAAACATACGCTTTTCTTTAACCTCCTCCTTCCCCCTATCATCCTCAACTCTGGCTATGAGCTCAAGCAGGTGCGTACCTCATTGTCCGCAGCTGTTATACTGCCCTCCTCACCTTTTGCACAGGAAAACTTCTTCCGCAATTTTGGCTCTATCCTCATATTTGCTTTCTTCGGCACCTTTATATCTGCAGTTGGTGTGGGGTACGTCTCTTTCGTGGTCTGTCGGTTTGACCCCTCGCTTATCACCTGCAGAACAGGATCTTAGTGTATATTTGGTCTTTCCTTGGCCTGGAGTCTCTTAACGTTTCACTCCTGGAGTGTCTAATCTTCGGGACGACATTGTCAGCGACGGATCCAGTGACCATCCTCGCGATTTTCAATCAATACAAGGTCGACCCCAAGCTGTACACTGTCATCTTCGGTGAGAGCTTGCTGAACGATGCTGTCAGTATCGTTATGTACGAGTAAGTGTCAATCGTTTCTGCCTTTCAGCCGTGCAGGGAACTGATAGTTTGCAGGACGCTCTCTCAATTCCACGGAACCGAGATCTACTTGTCCTCGCTCTTCCATGGGACAGGCATTTTCTTGCTCTCTTTCAGCGTCTCCATGGCTCTCGGCGTCGCGTTCGGTCTGTCAATGTCGCTCGTGCTCAAACACTCATCTCTCGCGCAATACCCCGCTATCGAAACGTGCCTCGTCGCGCTCTCAGCATACACGTGCTACTTCTTCAGTAACGGCCTGTCAATGTCCGGCATCGTATCCCTGCTCTTCTGCGGCATCACGCTCAAACACTACGCATACCACACCATGTCGCGCCGTACACAACGCGCGACCAAGTACATATTCGCCACACTCGCGCAGCTCTCCGAGAACTTCATCTTCGTCTACCTCGGGCTCTCGCTCTTTACCTCCCCGCCCGCCGCGGCGCACCTCACGTCGTACGTCAAGCCGCTCTTCATCGCCATCACGACTGTGGCTGTTGTCTTCACGCGCTACGCCGCCGTATTCCCACTGAGCGAGGCGATCAACTTCTTCCACCGGCACGCGCGTGGGCAGCGGCAGGACGAGCTGCCGCACTCGTACCAGATGATGCTCTTCTGGGCCGGCCTGCGCGGCGCCGTCGGCGTCGCGCTCGCCGCGGGCTTCCAAGGCGAGAACGCGCAGACACTGCGCACGACCGTGCTCGTCGTCGTCGTGCTCACGGTTGTCGTGTTCGGCGGGACGACCGCGCGCATGCTCGAGGTGCTCGGCATCCGCACCGGCGTCGAGGACGAGGGCGGCGAGGATAGCGAGGACGACGACGTGCCGCCGAGGTGGTATGCGCGACGCGGGGGCAATGGGAGCAGGTGGGCGTCCGAAGAGGACGAGAGAGGGTATTTCGCGGCCGCGCAGCGCGTGGGGATGCATTATCCGAATGCGAATGCGCGCGTCGGGGGCTCGGGCTCGGGAGGCGCGAGCACGCCGCGGAGCTACAACCACCACCACCTGTACGCGCCCTCGGGCGCGCCTGGTGGTGCCGACGAACCCGCGAGCCCGTTCCAGACG